>CAUYRT010042883.1:0-19347 GCA_963574885.1 Lepilemur ruficaudatus | reverse complement strand
ATAATGAAGTCAGCCTGTCCTTTGAAATGTTGAAGCTATGCATTGACTTCTCCTCTCTAGCTATGAAAGTCCTAGATAGCATCTTCCAAAGGAAGGCTCTTTTCATCTACATTGAAAATCTGTTGTTTAGTATAGCTGCCTTCATGACTGATCTTAGTTACACTTCAGATAATTTGCTGCAGCTGCTACATCAGCGCTTGCTGCTTCACCTTGCATTTTTATGTTATGGAGACAACTTCTTTCCCTAAACCTGATGAACCACCTGTGCTAGCTTTCAACTTTTCTTTTGCAGTTTCCTCACCTCTCTCAGCCTTTACAGAACTGAAGAGAGTTAGGGTTTTGCTCTGGACTAGGCTTTGTTTTAAGGGAATGTTGTGGCTGGTTTGATCTTCTGTCCAGTCCACTCAAACTTTCTACGTATCAGCTACAGGCTGTCTCACTTTCTTATCATTCATATTTGTGTGTTTAGTGGAATAGCAGTTTTGATTTCCTTCAAGAACTTTTCCTTTGCATTCATAACTTGGCTACTATTTGGTGCAAAAGGCCTAGCTTTTGACCTATCTTGGCTTTCAACATTCCTTCCTCACTAAGCTTCATCATTTCTAACTTTTGATTTAAATTGAGAGGCATGTGACTCTTACTTGAACACTTAAGCAGTGGTCCCCAACCTTCTTGGCACTAGGGACTGGTATCATGGAAGACAATTTTTCCACGGATTGGCTGGGCGTGGTGACTCATGCCTATAATCCCAGCATGCTGGGAGGCTGAGGCGGGAGGACTGCTTGAGCTCAGGAGTTGGAGGTTGCTATGAGCTACAATGACCCCACTGCACTATACCTAGGGTGGCAGAGTGAGACTCTGTCTCAACAAAAACAAATAAGGAAACTGAGCACTCTATACTCACAAGTCCCCACTGCTTCATATTAAAATTTAAAAAAATGTAAAGAAAATTTTTCCATGGACTGCAGGGGGGTGAGGAGGGAGAGAGGTGGAGCTCAGGCGGTGATGCGAGCTATGGGGAGTGGTGTAAATACAAATAAAGCTTTGCTTGCCTGCCGCTCACCTGCTACTGTGCACTCCCCCAAGAATTGTTGAAGATATCAATAATTTTTCCATGGACCCAGCGTGGGGTGGAGTTCTGTGGCCTGCAGCTTGGGGAACACAGACTTCAAGTCCATTGCAGGGTTATTTATTGGCCTAATTTCAATATTGCTGTGTCTCATGGGACAGGAGCCTGAGGAGAGGGAGAGAGAGGGTGAACTGCCAGCCAGTTGAGCGGTCAGAGCACACTCCATTTATAAAGCCTGCCGTCTCATACAGGTGTGGTTTGTGGTACCCCCAAAGAAATTATAACAGTAACGTCAAAGATCACCGACCACAGATCACCACAACAGATATGACAGCAATGAAGAAGTTTGAAATACTGGGAAAATTATCAAAATGTGACACAGAGACCGGAAGTTGGCATGTGATGTTGGAAAACTGACACCGAGAGACTTCCTTAACGCAAGGTTGCCACAAACTGTCAATTTGTAAAACAAACAAACAAATAAAACCAGTATCTACAAAGCGCAATAAAGAGCAATAAAACTCTTAAAACTAATTTCAAACGCCCAACTTCAAAGGCACAGTAAAAACTAGATATAGCCAGAGCAACACACGCACAGCTTATACTGCGCAAAAGACTATGACGTGGTCCTACGCAAGTTCCCACATTATACAAAAATGACCAGTACTACTAAAAATATAAACTCTGTTGTGAGTAACGGGACTGAATTCTAGCGATAAAAGAAAACTCACGCACATCACAATTATTAAATTACCTCCATACTCGGAACAATGTAAATGCAATGCGGGTGCAAGATCACCTGAGGGACCTGCATAGAACCCCACCTGCGTGCTTGGAGCACCTGACTGATTCACTCAGCCAAGTTTGAATGACTGAACTTCCCTCTGATGACATCTGTAGCAGGACCTACTACATACAGTTGCCATGAACTTGTTTTCCCCAAACCTCCCACGGGTCACAACCACACCCCCCTCTGGGCTCTATGCTGGGCCCGCCCTCCAGCATCTGCCTGGCCTCCTGCCAGATGATGGCTGCAAGGCTGGGCCAGCACCTCCACGTGTGCCCAGCAGTTATTGGGAACTGACAGGCCTCTCAAAACCCAAGGTGTAAACTAAGTCTACATACATATTACCTATTTAACAGCAAACACTTTTAAAAAATGCTAACTCCACCAGGAGTGGTGGCTCACACCTGTAATCCTAGCACTTTGGGAGGCCAAGGCAGGAGGATCACTTGAGCCCAGGAGTTTGAGGCTGCAGTGAGCTGTGATTGCACCACTGCACTCCAGCTTGGGCGATAGAGTGAGACCCTGTCTCAAAAAAAAAGCTAACTCAGTGTTGGCGAGGTGTTCCTTGCTAATGACAGCACAAGCTGACACAGCTTTGTGTGAGCCATGTGTAACAGGCATTAGAAGTATTCTAGTCTAGAAATTCACCTTCTCTGCTCCCTTCTGGGGATAAGCTGAACTGTAGGCCAGCTCTGTATATGCCTAGGTGGGCCCCGCCCTGACCTGCAGGTCTCCCTGACTCCCCCTGAGAATTCCAGCTCAGTGACTGCAGCCTTCATCTCCAGCCTGGTTCTTGTGAGGATAGACCCAGGTGGCCACCTGCCCTGAGGAGCCCAGGACACAAAAGCACCTGAAATCAGCACACCTTCCACAGCAAGGCCACCCCTCTGCACTCCAGGTCCTCACAGGGCGGCAAGTGTGGGTGCACACAAGGGCTGCGACGCTCACAGGGACTCGTGTGCGGTGCCACCTACACACACCAAAGGCGGCGGGGTCTGCCTTGCGACTGCACGTGTTCTACAGTGGCCCAGGAACAGGCAAAGAGCTCACATCTATGACTAGTCTACTTCCCAAATCCGGGCTGACCCATATGACAGAAACACAAGATAACGTACTTCTGAATCAAAACGATGGGATCCCTGGTTTCTTGGAAAGCCATGATGTGGCGGTGCTCGCGGTACTCACTTTATTTGACATCTGCTGACAGTGCTGCTCTGTCGTGTGAATTAAGGTCTGGTCCAGATCAACCATGAGCACTAGCTTTCTGTTTCGATGCAGTCGTTGCTGGTCTTCCTTTGCTAGCTTTTCAGCTTGCTAAAGTTTAAAAGAAAAATGAAAAATGGCAAAGTATATTTGGATACAAAATAAAATACAATTTTGTTAAGAAACACCAAAAGACAAAGATAAGTCCTTAACCAACATCCAGCACTCACCCTGGAGCATACCGGACACTGGCTGGCAACACGCCAGGTGTCTGCCACACCCCAGCTGAACCACGCTGCATGTAACCAAGGCTGGCCCCACGTGGGCCAAACCTGCTCATGGCAGTCTGCCTTGTGACTACAATTTTATAATTGAGTTAAACATGTAAACCAACAAAAAGGAAAGTGAAGAGAGACTGGCTGCTGCTATAAAAATTTAGCTGGATGCCAGGGGCAACTCCATCAGAGTGAGCTGCAGAATGGACAAAGAAAACAAGGAGGTTCAGCTGGGGAAGGGACACCTGTCCCACCTGGGCTGTGGTGGCTGATGACACCAGGTTGGAGCCTCTGGGGCCAGCGCTGCTGCTCCATAGTGAAGAGCCCGGGGGCCCTGGAGACGGGGCCCTGCAGGTGCTGCCCACGGGGCTCTCCTGTGTCACACCACAGCCGCAAGATGTAAAAGGTGGCAAAGTGTGCATCACTTATGATTTCTCACGTAAATGGCATTCGGTTATTGACCGACAACATCCTGGTCCTTCCTGGGTCAGACAGGAACCTGTGCTGCACTGGCCCTGGGAGGAAAGTGCAGAAGGGCTGCCCTGGTTCTGTCGCGGTGGGGGCAGCGCGAACACCTCCTCCTCCTCCTCCACCCTCAGGGTGCCCAGTTCTGTCGTCCACATGCATTTCTACTTGCTTCAAGTTCACTAATCCAGAAAACCTAGATTCATGTATCTGACATTTTGCCTTTCCCATAAAAACAGACAAAAATTGGTATACATCATTTAAAAGCACAAATCTAATAAAATCACAACACTGGAACATGTTTTACCCACTTACAGATATATCCCACCCTGAAACAGCCTAATGATTAAGGTAAACTAGCTTTTCTAGGTAACTGTGGACTGTGTCCACTATCCCCACTGCAGGAAGTAAAGCCCGTGGTGGGAGGGTGTTTGCCCCCTGCCCCTTCCTGGGGACCCCAACCTAGGACTGCATGACGTGCCAGGAAGCCCCAGACCAGCAGTGCCCTACCTGGCTCTCGAAACACAGACAAGAAGGAGACCTTCAGAGACGACCCAAGTCTCATTTTTAACCCTGTGCACTGGTACCCACAGCACCCGGACACAGGCCTGTTCCCTCCAGCCCACTACGTCCACCACTCCCCACCCACCCTCGCTTCCCTGCCAGCAGCACCATTAACGCCACCTGGGTCCCTCCCCGTCTCCCTCCTCCCACAGCCTGAGTGCAGCTCCTCTGGGCACAAGCAGAGCGCAGCCTGGAGGCCAACACAGAGCCATCTCCCTCAGGTCCTGCTGGTCCCCACCGGAAAGCGCTTCCCTCCCTGCGACGCCTGTCCGGCCCACAATGCCCTTGGTGGCTCCATCGCCCGAGCCCTGCGTGCAGCTGCCTCTCACATCCCTCCCTGACTCAAAGGGACGCGGACTGACCAAGGTGTCCATGTGGCACTGGCCGCGTTGGGGAGACCCCGACACACAGGAGTGGAGCCGAGGGTGCCTTGTGAGTGACGGCAAAGGCAGACTCATTTGTGAAGAAAGATGAGAAAATGGGAACGAGGGCAGCTCCACGTCGTAGGGAGACGACACTCCACACACAGCATCGGCCTGACGATGGCCGCAGATCTGGTCTTCCCCGAAGTCCCTCTACAGACACAGTGCGCTCAGACATCGCGACTCACCTCGGAGCTCACCATCAGCTCCGGCACGCTGTGCACCATGGACACGGTCGCCGTGGACACGGGGACATGCTGCTTCCCGTTCTCACTCTGCAACCTGGGGACGCAGGGACGGCGTTACTCGCTCCACAAAAATCACATTTAACTATAAGTGACAGGACTTTAACTTCTGTTTCAATTCACATACACTGACACATACTAATACACTCTATCGGCAACTATGGCAATCTCCTCCCCGCGCTAAAGACAGGAGAGCAGATGAAAATCTCATCTCCTGGTCACAGAGAGAGCCGCAGCGCTCGCACACTGAGAGTGCCCTGTGTGAAACACACTGTAGAAGTCACACGGAAGCAGAAGTCAGCCTGCAAACATGCAAACACGGGAAGACGATCCACCAACGGCTCGGATTGCCCAACTGAGAAATGAGAGAGAGCATTGGCATGGGAGGTAACTCGCCACAGCGTGGAGGGGAGGGACTGCGGGGGCTCTGAGGTGAGAGGAGGAGGGGCCTCTGAGGTGAGAGGAGGAGGGGCCTCTGAGGTGGGAGGAGGAGGGGCCTCTGAGGTGGGAGGAGGAGGGGCCTCTGAGGTGAGAGGAGGGGCCTCTGAGGTGAGAGGAGGAGGGGCCTCTGAGGTGGGAGGAGGGGCCTCTGAGGTGAGAGGAGGAGGGACCTCTGAGGTGGGAGGAGGGGCCTCTGAGGTGAGAGGAGGAGCGGCCTCTGAGGTGAGAGGAGGAGGGGCCTCTGAGGTGAGAGGAGGAGGGGCCTCTGAGGTGACAGGAGGAGGGGCCTCTGAGGTGAGAGGAGGGGGTCTCTGAGGTGAGAGGAGGGGGTCTCTGAGGTGAGAGGAGGGGGTCTCTGAGGTGAGAGGAGGGGGCCTCTGAGGTGAGAGGAGGAGGGGCCTCTGAGGTGAGAGGAGGAGGAGGGGTCTCTGAGGTGAGAGGAGGAGGGGTCTCTGAGGTGAGAGGAGGAGGGGCCTCTGAGGTGAGAGGAGGAGGGGCCTCTGAGGTGAGATGAGGGGTCTCTCAGGTGACAGCAGGAGGGGCCTCTCAGGTGAGAGGAGGAGGGGCCTCTGAGGTGAGAGGAGGGGGGTCTCTGAGGTGAGAGGAGGGGTGTCTCTGAGGTGAGAGGAGGGGCCTCTGAGGCGAGAGGAGGGGCCTGTGAGGGGAGAGGAGGGGGGTCTCTGAGGTCAGAGGAGGAGGGGCCTCCGAGGTGAGTGGAGGGGCCTCTGAGGTGAGAGGAAAGGTCTCTGAGGTGAGAGGAGGGGGACTCTGAGGTCAGCAGAGGGGGTTCTCAGACGAGAAGAGCGGGTTCTGAGAGGATAGGAGCGGGCTCTGTGGTGACCGGGCTCCAGGCAGCACGTGACCCACGTCTCCATGGCCAGTGGAGAAGAGAATGTCACCCCTGCATGTCCGCGGCACGCTGCAGAGAGCACTAGGATGACCGGGTGGCCCCGGAAACTGAGGAGCGAGAGCGCTGAGCGCAGAGTGTGAGGTGGCCCGGGAGGGGCCGTGTCTCCCAGGGGCAGCCAGAGCGCCCGCCCCAGCCACTCTGCAGGTACGTACTGGGTCAGGTCCTGCCCACACTCCGCACACAGGCCTTTCATGACAACCGGGTGGCTGCATCCTTCCAACCTCAGCAGAACCGTGCTAGGAAACACAAAGGGAAACACATTTTAAAATCTCTTGGTTTATCACGCTGTGCTACAAAGAGCACCTGAATGATAAAAAATCTGTGCCGTTTCTACAGTGACCCTTGCTTAACTTCACACAGGTGAGATCACCCCTCCGGGGCACACTTCCTCGTCTATAAAATGAAGGAGGTTTTCACCTACGGGTCTTCCTCGTGTAGAACGAGACAAACCAACCCACCCTATGCCATACACACGCAGAACAGCTGCAAACACCAGGCGCATCCAGTCAGGGAAGAAGACTTCGGGACAACACAAAAATTGCCTCAAAATACATTAAATACTGATGTGATCCTCTTACATCTGTGATACACAATTTATAAAAACTAAAACTGTGTTAATTAAATGCAGTAAGGAAGCAGTTGGTATAATACCAAAAAATAATGAATTACATCCCATATATTATTCCAAGTATAGAAAATGGTTATGATTCATCTGTATTTTTCTGACAAAATTATTATAACATTCATATCTCTTATGTAAACAGAAACTATTTTCTTTACACATCTCAACACTGGTCAGCGGCAGCAGCCTTGGAAGGGGCTGGATCTAAGTGCCAGGATCCAGAGCGCCCTGGCTTCTGCCAGGCCGGCGTGGTCAGTGCCCAGGCTGAGGCTGTGCCAGCCCAGCAGAGACCCCACAGCGCGGTGCCCTGGAAAAACTGGCCCAGCCACGTCTATCAGTGGGACCTGCCCACGGTACCTGCCCGAGGCGGAGTCTGATGTGGGCTCCAAAGCCAGCGCCTGCAGGAACCAGCCGCCTGCAGCCCCTTCCCTCAGCACACATGGCAGCATCCGCTTCTTTCCTGGGTCCTCAGCTCTGAACACACTCCCGCCCCCACCCCACGCACACGTGGACCACTCCGCCGCCCCCAGGACGTGGCTCCCCCCAGGGTGGAGCAGATGCCCAAAGCCGAGGAGAGGCGATGAGGGCTGGGGGAGGCCAGACCGTGGGCCCATCCCATGCCCATCCCACTGGAAGGCTGAGGCTGAGCATAGACAACGCAGCTCCTCAGTCTGGTTTCCCTGAACTGGGGGCACGTTGGGCGGGGGGGGGGTACTCATGTTGCCACAGGAGGGGATGTGGGGGCCACGTCTGCAGCAGGCATCCTGGTCCTGGCAGGGAATGGAGGAGCTCTTCCCATGAGCAAACAGGATGGGCGTGTGCATGGATGGGGAGGAACCGCAGCGAGATGCTGTGGGGTGCAGAGAGGGAACTGGCTTCCTGACACCCCCTAACAGGGCTCTCATGCCTGGTCTTCAAAAGCTCCAGGTTAATAAGTTTAATGATATTTCTTCAAAGATACTTTGCTTCATTCCTTAACAACAAGCATTTTTACAAGCCCTGTGAAAAGATCAGGATGAGGGGTAACAGTGGGTAGGAAAGCCTCAGACACAAAGTTGTTCTGGACCAGAAACGAACACACAACACCCACAGGGCAGGCAAAACCACCCAGCCTCTGACAGACACTGCCAGTCCTCCCTGGATTCCACACACCACCGACACCATCCTGGACAACTCCCCCAGGAAGGTCCGAGGGCTGCGCTTCCCAAGGCTTTCCCCAAGGTCCCACAAGAAGTCAGGAACCAGGGAAAGCAGAAGTTCAATAAAACCTGGAGGCACCAAGACCACATGGTCCACCATCCCAGGGCTTTACCCGAGCCCAGAATTCATAACGTTCTCTCCTGGTTGGGTGGGTTACCTGCTTATTCCTCAGGCAGCCCTCTGAGCATTCCATTTTGGACACCTGCATTTCTGACTTCCCAGAAAGGCGGGACGCTGCTCCTTGACAGGAGCCTTGGTCGGGGCCATGGGCACGTGGAGGTTCTTCTCCGGACAGGACCACGAGCAGACCCCTTCCCTGTTCACCCAGATGAGCCGAGGGTATGGCCAGATTCTGCTCAAAAATGGCTGTGATTTCACGTCACACTTGTCCGTACAAATGTCATGTCATTTAAACACTCTAATGGGGGCGCTCTAAGGACCCACACACAATAGTCAGTCCACAAACATTTGAAGCAAATGTTAACCAAACACTTGCTCTCCCATATAAAGAGCCCAAGAACTTGTCACTTCAAACAGACCTCCGCAGCTGTCAAGACAAATCAATCATAAAACGGACTCAAGTGTGACTGCAGGACTTGCTCAGGAAGAGCCAAGCCTGCCCGTGGAGCAGTTCCCTGCCCAGCCCCACCGGTCTGCAGCCGGCAACAAGAACCCTGGAGCTGCTGCTGGAACTGCCACTCTGACATCTGACAACCAGAGGAGAAAGAAAACCACAGGAAAACCCTGTTTAAATGAGAGTACTGTGGCCCAGGCTGCTTAGAGGCACCGAGGCGGCTCTTCACCGAGTAATATCTAGATTGCACAGAGACAAGGACGGACACTCGTGACAAGCACCTTTCGACACCAGGTTGGAATCATGGCCAATACTCCCTGTCCTGAGACACACACAAAGCCTGTCTTGGGAAGACTTCCAGAGACTTCAGCGTCCACAGGGGACTGGTTCCAGGACCCCTGCGGACGTAGAAATTCGCCCATCCCCGAGTCCCACAACAGGCCCTGCAAAACCCAGAGACACAAAACGTTGGCCCTCCATATACACAGGTTTTGCATCCCACAAATACTGTCAGATGTGGACCCCACAGACGTGCAGAACAGACCACATTTATTGGAACAAATCTGTGTGGAAATGGACCCCTGAAGTTCAAACTGTGTTGTTCAGGGTCAACTGTAAATTGTCAGTAAAGACCCGAAACTCGTGTTTTAGAGAAACCCAATATTGACGGGCTATAAATGAAAATTAGGGCAATCTCTACCTGCAGCTCTCTATGGACAGACGCCAGCAAAGCCCCATAACACCACAGAAACTCACTAGTAAACTGTGTTCACAAAGGCCAGCAGGCATCGTGGGGGAGGCCACACTCATGGGCTCCAGACAGCAGCCCCCAAGAGCCAGGACAGTCCACTCAGACCAACGTTCAACAGCGCAGAAAAGCGAGCAGCTCTGAACCCCAACTGCAAACACACCTGTGAAATCCAACCAGATAAGGCAACTGAAAGCCACAAACCTGATTCCCAACAAATGACGAGAACTGCCGAAGGAAACGCAAACAGGGCTCTAAACCAATGCTTCTGCCAACCGCTCCTCCTTGTCCCCACGCACAGGGCACGCAGGATACCACTGGAAATGCTAACTTCACATGACCACAGCACGTCCTGGCATGCCCACAAACACCCTGTACACAAACTCACAGGGACATACGGCAACGGAGAAGGAGCCGTTTGAAATTCAGTGTCATATTGGTGTGGCTTTCTCTAAAGCAGGGACTCAACTGCTCTCTGTGGATTAGTGGCACAGGAATCAGTGAGCCTCTTGAATTACAGGAATACCTTTGGTGCTACCTAGATACTTCACTGCAGGAGAAACTATAACACATCAGTTTCTCAAAGAGCCCTATGATGATGAACCACTGCTGTAAAACACCCCCAGATATCAAAAAAAAAAAAAAAAAAAGGCAAGTTACACACTGCTGGGAACTTGTCATCAAACTAATTACTTGGCTGATTAACCAATGTACTGGGTTGGATTCACCAGGTTAACTTATTTGAACATGGAGCGTCTACCAGCTATATAACCAAGTTACATACCTGTCTGGCTTTCAGTGGCTCTCTCTGTATAATCAGAGGAGCAGTATGAAAAACCAGAAGAGCTCTTCCATCCTGTAGTTTTCCACCCGGTGAATACACCAGCACTGGGACTCACCTCCATAGTCCGTGGGCTGACAAAGCGCTAATTAGGGCCCAAGAAAGGTCGGGTAATTCTTCTGAGGTCCAACCACAGTGCCCATGGAGCCACAGCCCTGTCCTTCTAAGGAAGCCAGGCAAACAGCTCCTTTTGAGGGTGTGGCCTGAACCCTCCCAGGCACACCCACCAGTGTTCAGTGGCAGGAGTGGGCACCTGTTCCAAAGGCCAGGACTCAGGCTCCATTTCCAAATGATGTGCTGGGGCCACCTCTCCATCTGGTAAGTGGAGCCAGGGCACTGTGGGGCTGCGATGAAAAGATAGTCTTGTCCGAGTCCTTGCTACTGTGGAACCAGGCACCTAGCAGACACTCAACCAAGGCAGGCTGGTGCAGGCCGAAGGGAGAGGGCACGGAGGCCATGCAGAAGAGGGCAAGAGTGTCAGTCCACAGAAAGGGTGGCGTCCTTTCCAGAGGGAAGCTCTCACACCCAACTCACTGCAGACAGGCACACTTTCCCTGGAGATTCTGTTCCTTACAATCAAAACAACCTCAGCCACGTGCGCCCACACGTCAACCCAATCTCACAACACAACACTGGTAAATTCAGACATAAATTGGACACTTACGTGCTCAAGCATTTCATGAAAGGAAACATATCCCCTTATGAGATTGGAAGAGAGGTTCTGACAGTCACGGAGCCCATCAAATGATGATGCACTACCCTGCCACCTAGACCCGGCCCTCGAAGACGCCCACTGTGGACAAGCAAAGGGTCACTGCAGTGGCTGCAGGGCCTGAGTTCTGCTCCTTCCTCAGTTTCGAAGCAGAACTACACCAGGTTTTACAACTGCGTTTCACGAAGTTTACAAAATGTAAAGACGTGCACACACCCAACAGTTTATACTTCAATAACAAGTTCGGAGCTTGCCTAATTAGACCTGCACTCACAGCCGCCCCTAGTTCTCTTAACTTGTAAAAGTGGAATCTTAAAGGGGAAGGAGGACCGCCTACTGCAGAACAAAAGGAACGAAAGCAATTGCTTTCCCAAAAAGAATAACTCCAGACCTCTAAGAAATTTTTCCTTTTAATTCAAAATGCCCCTCAGCAAAATCACAGCTGGCGACTGTGCACCTGTGGAGAAGTGTCTGGGTCCTCTTCCCAAGGTTCTCACGGAGCGCAGCCCCTTGGGGCGCCCCTGCCCACCCCGAAGGAGCTGTAACAAACACCGCGGCCTGGAGGCACTTTCCCGCCCTGGATCCTCAGGACCTGCGGCTCTCTCCAGCCCAAGCCCGGCCCAGGACTCTCCCAGCACAATACTCCCCTCTCTCAAGACCCGGCCCAGAACCCTCGTCCCCAACCCAGGATCCCACTTCCCCGGCCCAGGACGCCTCCTCCCTCAGATCCAAGACCCGCCACTCTCCTCTCCTCCCTGGTCCCGGAACCGTCCAACTCCCGGTGAGGCGCACTCACCCGGGGGCCACCACCTGGCCCGGCTGCACACACAGCTCCCGCACCACGCCGGCGCGCTCCGACCGGAGCCTGCGCTCGGCCCGCGCGGAGCGCACGCAGCTACCAGAGGCGGCGCGGGACGGAGCGGGCCCGGAGGGCTGCATGGAGGCGGCGGCCTCGCACACAGCCAACACGGAGCCGATCCGCACGGTCGCTCCTGCCGCCACCTTCCACTCGAGCAAGCGCAGCGGTGCCGGGCCCGGGCAGCGCACCTCGGCCACGGCCGCCGGCGGGGCGCCCTCGGCGGGAACGCGGCCCGCGGCCGGCGCCTCCATAGCGAACGCACGGCGGGTGGCGAAGCTCAGGGCGCGGCGGGGCCCCGGGTGCGGCGGCTCAGCTCGGGCACCGGCTTCACCCGCCGTCGGCCCGCGCCGGCTTCCTGGAGCGCGCTGACGTTACGGCGACCCGCCGTGCGCCGCGTGCGTGCGTACGCACGCTCAGGACCGCGAGTAAACAAGGCGCCCACGCGGCGACAGGCGTGCTGCGCCAGCGACGGGCCTGGAAGCGTCCTGGGACCGAGCCTGTGGGCCGCTCTCTCCGGAGCGCCGCGCCGGCCGGGCATTGCGGGCGTTCCGCCCCGTCACGCGCTTGGCTCGACCGCCTAATACGAGTCCCGGCATGCAGCGCGCGCCGCGAGTCCCGACTTCGGGAGACTACGAGTCCCGGCATGCCGTGCGCGAACCGTGCCTTCCACTCCCGGGGCGCGCCTCTGCTCGCGGCGTCGCGAGACTACGGGTCCCGGCATGCCGTGCGCGCCGCGGTCCCGGCGGCTTCTCTTCTTCCTAACGCCGGTTCTCGGATGCAGGGCGCTGCAGCCGAGCGGGGTCGGTCGGGGCTCGGGCTCGTGCCCCGATTCCTGCGGCAGGGATCCCAGGACTCGCGGGCGCGCTCCGTGTGTGTCGTGGAGGGAGGAGCGCGGCCTCCGCCCGGTGGCCTGGGGCGCAGCAGCCGGTGTGGGGTCGCTCAGCCCGGCCGGAGACGGAGGCGCAGTGGTCCCGGGCGTGGCTGCCGAGGGCAGCGCTTACGTTACAGGCTCCGAGGAGGCGGTTTCTGAGCCGTCGGTGAGGGTTTACGATAAAGCAGCGAGGGCTGTTGGCGGGAACCGGGAGGTTAGGGCGGGCCGGCTTTAGCTGTGGCCGGCTGGCTCGGTGGGGGCCTGACCGAAGTCCCCAGTGCTGCCCCGGCCTCGTCCGCTTGGCGTTCCGCCCTGTAGCTCGGCTGCGGTTTTTCCGTTCTCCATCGCCGTAAGCGGTGTAGACCAAAAATAACGTCCTAAGGCCTCGCCCCCAACGGAATGGTGCCCTCATTGGCCAGAGAAACCTTACAACTGAGTTCCCAGCCACAAAGGTGTGAACCAGAATAAACCTTTAGGAGGCTCACCCCCCACCGGCTGACTGAATGGACCCCCTCATGGCCAAAGGAATATCCTAAAACCAAATTGCCTGCCCGGAGGAAGGAGGTCAGACAGGCCTCATCATGCCCCCCTCCCTTCTTGGAGACGTCCTTGGACGTCTCCCAGACAGACAGGCCTAAGGGACAGAGCCATTGACAGGCCGAAGGGGATGCAAGACAAACCTGCAGGTCCTCAGTTTACACAACAAATCTGTGTCCCGTGGCTTATCTCTGATAACAGGTCCTTCTGTTAGAACATTCCAAGCCTTTAGACAAAGCTTCATGTCTTTAACCAATTACAAGCCAAAGAATCTTTAAAGCCACCTGTAACCTGTAAGCTCCTGCTTCAAGATGGCCCACCTTTTCGGGCCTAATCAATGTGCGCCTCCCACGTCTTGATTTATGACTTTACCTGTAACCCCTGTCTCCCTGAAATGTATAAAACCAAACTGTAACCTAACCACAGCGAGTCCACTTGCTCAAGGCTTCTTGTCAGTGGCTCTGGGTCATGGTCCTCAAATTTGGCTCAGAATAAACTTCATTCAGATATTTCAGAGTTTGGATTTTTCCGTCCACAAAAGGAAGGGAGGTTGGACATTACAACTGGCTCACGCCTGTAATCCCAGCACTCTGGGAGGTCGAGGCAGGAGGATCACTTGATGTCAGGAGTTTGTAACCAGCCTGAGCAAGAGACCCCCGTCTCTACCAAAAATAGAAAAAATTAGCTGAGGCTGAGGCAGGAGAATTGCTGGAACCCAGGGGTTTGAGGTTACAGTGAGCTGTGATGACTCCACTCTGTCTCAAAACAAACAAACAAAATCACTAGGCTGACAAAACAGACTCTGGAAATACAGCACTACATTACAAACAGGATCTAAAGCAAAGGTTAGGTCATGCTTACAGGCCATCAATTTGCTTATCAGATCTGAGTCTGTTTATTGTGGCTTGTCTGTTATTAGCAGACTTAAAACATTCCTTTCTACTGAATCCAAGCCTTTAGACAAAGCTTTATTTCTTTAACCAATTACCCATCAAAGAATTCCTGAACCCACTTATAATCTGTAAGCCCCTCTTGCACGTCTTTTTGGGCTAAACCAAAGTACCCTTCTATGTATGGATTTATGATTTTATCTGCAATTCCTGTCTCCCTGAAATGCATAAAACCAAATTGTAACCTAACTGCCTTGGGCATGCTTTCTCAGGAACTCTTGAGAAAGAGTAGCCCTGCGGCATGGTCACTCATTGGTTCGGAATAAACCTCTTTAAGTTATTTGCAGGGTTGGGTATTTTTTCCCCCATTAACAGTGGCTCTGTTCTCTTTTTTCTGTGTATATCTGTCCTGACATACAGATTTTTTATGCAATTGAGACTGTTTTGTATTTGCTGCTTTCCCACACACTTAGCATTATATGATAGCTTTTCTCATGACAGCAAGCATTTTGGAAACTTAATTTTTAGTTATAACAGCAGCAGAATGAGTAATATCTTTTAGCCATTGTCACCTTTTGCTATTTCAAGAGCATTTTTTTTTGTAGCAACAAGGTTTTGTCCCTGTGTCACAGCGTCAGACCACAACTTTTATGTAACAAAATTGTGAGTTTTCCAGTTGCCAAGGACCCCCAGGTTAACGGTCATGTAACTTGAGCATGCCCAGATGAACCAAATGTGCAACCACCAGTGGGATCCAAGTGCTCAGACCGAAGAGTGGGGATTGGCTCAGGGACCAAAGAAGCAGATACTTCCCAGCAGGGTATAGGACCCAATCAGACCGAGCTCTGGCATCACCTCATGGCAGGATCAAGTCAGGTTATGCCTCATGACCCTCTGACTATAAAACCTGCCCCAACCGCCATCTCAGGAAGACATTTGAGTCCCACTCCTGTGTCCTTGTTTTGGCCACCTGACAATACACCTTTCTTGCTGAAAAAACCAGTGCTTTGGTGTTTGGCTTCCTGTTGCACACAGGCAAAACAGACCCAGTGTGGTTCAGTTACACCTGCCCTCCGCCCCCAACTACAAGGGCAAACGTGGTACTGGCCAGAGAATTTCTATGGAATTTTTTACAAATGGAGGTTGTGGGAATATTGTGCAGCAGTGACATCATTTTTCAGTATCTCAGAATCCATTAAAAACAGAGCAACCAGGTAAAACTAAGGGCAAGGGCAATATTTACACCACCACCAGATGAGGAATTCCCATGAACTCCAAATACCACGAGGACAAACCACGGCACAAGCCCTGGGTGATGGTGGGGTGAGAGGAAGTCGGGGCAGAGGTCTCCATGCTCAGCATCAATGGATCGGTCTTAAAGACTGCTGACACACGTGCTCACGTTGCCCTCTACAAAGGTTGCACCGGTGTTTATTACTACAGGCAGTGTGTGAGCTTTGGTTTTAAGAAAATAATTATACAAAATGGGAAGGACCATATGTTATTAGTGACTTTGAAATACCTCGTTGATGGAATTGATAGGCAGATGTAGATAGGTACAGCTAGCCATAGCTGATTATAACTTTAACCTGAGTAGACGCCATGTCGTCTTGAAATCAGTTCAAATTGGGGATGATATATGGCATGTGAAACTTAGATTATCTTCAGTTGGTGTGCCACTTTTCATTACAATCAGTCTGGGCATGGTGGCTCACACCTGAAATCCCAACATTTTGGGAGGCTGAGGTGGGAGGATTGCTTGAGGCCAGGAATTCCAGACCAGCCTGGGCAACATAGTGAGACTCCATCTCTACAAAAAAAATTTAAAAATGGCTGGGTGCGGTGGCTCATGCTTGTAATTTTTTCACTCTGGGAGACCACAGGAGCATTGCTTGAGCTCAGGAGTTTGAGATGAGCCTGAGAAAGAGCAAGACCCATCTCTACTAAAAATAGAAAAAATTAGCCGGGTGTGGTGACATGCACCTGTAGTCTCAGCTACTCAGGAGGCTGAGGCAGGAGGATTGCTTGAGCCCAAGAATTTGAGGTTGCTGTGAACTAGGCTGATTGATGCCACAGCACTCTAGCCTGGGCAACAGAGCGAGACTCTGTCTCAAAAACAATTTTTTTAAAATTAGCTGGGTGTGGTGGCGCATGCCTGTAGTCCCAGCTTTTGGGAGGCTGGGGTGGGAAGGATCGTTTGAGCCCAGGTATTCAAGGTTGCAGTGAGCTACCGTGGTGCCACTACACTGCAGCCTGGACAACAGAACAACAGAGAAAGGCCTTATCTCTACCAAAAAAAAAAAATTAAATTAAAAAAATCAACTATGTTACTAGTGTCATGAAATAGAAAAAAACAAATACCAGACAAGTTGGAACAGCATTTTACCTTATTGGAAAGAAAGATAACAGCTTCCTAGAGCTCAGTTAACTACTGAGAAATAAAAATAAAATCCAAAGCTCCCCCAACTGACTGGACAGACCCTCTCTTGGCCAAGGGGACATCAGAGAAACTTTGAGACCCAGTTTCCAGCCATGACCTGTGGGAGGTCAGACACGCCTCCTTACACAGCCTCCCTTGTTAACCGTGTCAAGGTTTCTGAGGGTTGAACAGAACCCGCCCTTGGAAAAACTCGCCCCACTGCTGACTTCAACCAACCACTAATGCTGCTCCTCCTTTTCCAGTTTCTGCACAACGGACCAGCACTCTCTCCTGATAGGAGACCACCGACCACAGAGTGGGTCTGGCTGGTCTACAGAGGATGTGCACAGAGGGTTTTCGTGTCCTCTGCCTCACCTTTTGACATCAGGGGGCCAGAACCTCCACTCTCGGATCATGCTAAGGCCTCCATTTTTTTCAACATGGGACCCAAGAAGTGTCATGAAGCTCAACTGCACATGGTGCATGATTCTCCTTTTACAAATAACTCCTGACTCCTCCCATAGCTTTTTATGTATGAATATTTGGGCACCCCACTCAGCACAAATTCCTGTTCTCCTCCCCCCCCACCCCAAAGTGCCTGCTCTCAAGTTTTCTGCCTAAGGCTAGGGTTTCCAGCCTGTAGGTTACAACCCTTTATCTTGTCAACAGAAAAAAAGCCAAACTCTGTAAAATAATTTTAAAGAGATTAATTCTGAGCCAAATTTGAGGACCATGACCCAGAGCCACTCCCAAGAAGGCTTGAGCAAGTGGACTCGATGTGGTTTGGTTACAGTTTGGTTTTATACATTTCAGGGAGACAGGGGTTACAGGCAAAGTCATAAATCAAGACGTGGGAGGCGTACATTGATTAGGCCCGAAAAGGTGGGCCATCTCGAAGCAGGAGCTTACAAGTTATAGGTGGCTTTAAAGATTCTTTGGCTTGTAATTGGTTAAAGACATGAAGCTTTGTCTAAAGGCTTGGAATGTTTCAACATAAGGAGCTGTCATCAGAGATAAGCCACAGGACATAAATTTGTTGTGTAAATTGAGGACCTGCAGGTTTGTCTTGCATACCCTTAGGCCTGTTGTTTGCAGAAAGTGATACCACAGTAAGGAAAAACAGTGTTGAACTAAAAGGAAGAAGCCGAGGCAAAATTAACATGAGAGATTATTTGGGCCAAGCTTGAGGATGCAAGTTGGGAGCACAGGTTAAAGCTGCCCAGAACATACAGTCTGATCACCAACAGTTACAAGTGGATTTTTAAAGGGAAAAAAGAGGCAGTTCCTGAGTTATTTACCAAGAATTTGCATTAAAATGTCATAGGTTATTGATTGGCTCTTTATTGGTCTTCATATCACACGTTCTAAGAACATGAAGATAATTAGTGGGTGAGGCAGCCCGTTGGGAACAGATGACTGTAAACAGTTGCCGCTGGGCATGGGTGTGGCCGTGACTGAAGTCCCATGTTCTCGGGTCTCTGGGCCTGCATCCCTCACGCAGCTCAGACTGCTCTGAGCTATTTTTCTTTTCTCAAATAGCATAAGCTACAACCTCTTATCCAAGATTCGTAGAAGCAGATGTATTTCAGAATTTTTCAGATTTTAGGAGACTAACGTGTGCACATACCACACGGGGCCTGGCACGGCACCGAGACCAAACACATCCGTGTTTCTGTGGCAAAATGTAAGTGGAACGAAAAAGACCACAAGGAGCCTCCTGTCAGCTGGGGTCGAATTTGCCAGCAGGCAAATTACACAAAACTTTCCGTGTTTATCACGATGATATGTTGCCATGCTAGAAAGAAATACTTTCCATGTTTAGAACCGTGGATTTGGAGACCACAGAGAAGTGGACTGTAATACATCCAACTCCACCCGGTGGCCGGGGCAGAAGGAACCCAGCTCTCCTGAATTCTAGTTCCACCGTTCTCTAGAGTGGTTTTATTCAAACACCGAAGGAGTCTATTGTCACCTTTCTTTGCTGGGGTACGTTTCCTCCAGACTCCATTATACCATTTGATTGGCAGACTAGGGTCACTGACGTGCTATGAGACCAAAACTGAGAGAGGAGGCGTAAGGGGACCTTAGCTTTCTCACCTAAGGGGCCACACACCAAGGGCCATCAAAACGGAATTGAACAGCTTTTCCAATAAATACTGTTTATCTGAATAAATTAATGATACATGTGATACAGGATATATTTGATGTTTTGATATTTTGTTCTTTTTACAAGAGGACTGGGCAGGGAGGACTCGCTGTCCACCAGAGCAGTCCGGCTAGGACAGGCTCGAGTGCTGGCTTGGACTGAGTCCGGGGGTGGGCGCGGAACCAGAGGAGGAGGGCAAAGGTCAGGGTGCATTTCACAGGGGCCTGCGCTTCCTTGGTCTTGGCAGCCACTTGAAGTGAAGTGTGGGGGGAGTCGGATCAGAGGAGCAAGGACCGGTGGCCTCTGTTCCTCTGTCCCTACAGCCATCACATAAGGCGACGATTCTGCCATCAGGGAGCTGCCTCCCTCGGGAGGTCAGGGGCCCCAGCTTTGGCTTCAGACTGCTGTGCTGGGGCCGCCTCTCGGGGTCTGCTGCGGAGCTGTAGGGCCCCGGCGTTGGACTGGCCTGCCGTGGGGGGGATGCCACAGGGCCTTTGTCATGGAGGCCCTTTCACAGGGGAGGGCTTGCCATGGGGAGGCTGCCACC
>CAUYRT010042882.1:0-22050 GCA_963574885.1 Lepilemur ruficaudatus | reverse complement strand
CTCTGTTGCCCCGGCTAAAGTGCCATGGCGTCAGCCTAGCTCACAGCAACCTCAAACTCCTGGGCTCAAGCAATCCTTCTGCCTCAGCCTCCCAAGTAGCTGGGACTACAGGCATGCGCCACCATGCCCAGCTAATTTTTTCCCTATATATTTTTAGTTGGCCAAGTCATTTCTTTCTATTTTTAGTAGAGACAGGGTCTCGCTCTTGCTCAGGCTGGTTTCGAACTCCTGACCTTGAGCAATCCTCCTGCCTCGGCCTCCCAGAGTGCTACAGGCATGAGCCACCACGCCCGGCCGAGATTCGGTCTTATTCATAGCAAATAGTACTAAACTAGAATGTCTACCACCGTCCCTGACAATGGCTAATTAGGCCGACACATTTTGGTTGCCTGACCCTCTGGAGCTGTCCATCTCTCTGCCAAAGGTGACACTGGTATTTGATATCTTGGTTTTGTCTTGGGTTGAAGTAAGAACATTGAGGTCTCCTGTGGAGATTTTTTTTTCTTTTTCTTTTTCTTTCTTTCTTTCTTTCTTTCTTTCTTTTTTTTTTTTTGCCAAGTGGATCTCTAGAAGGGATCCGATAGAGGTTTGGATGGCTGGTCTCAGGGGACAGCCATCATCTTTCATAACATCCAGTGAACTCTGGGCACAAATGATGCATTTTCTCTTAGAGAAAAAAATAGACCTAAAGATGTAGGCTTTTTAGAGGTCTGGCTTTCATAGCTCCCTCATCCTTATTTTACAGAAGAAGAAACTTTGGCTGGTAAATCTGGAGCTGGTAGCTGGACTAAGCTGAGCCAATAAGCTTCTTCCCTGGGAATCTGGGATCTAGCCTGAGAGAGTCCAGTTTCACAGCCACCGGTTTATAGGTAGGACTTACAGACTCAGGATCTGGGAGCGGTGATTTCTGCCATGGGTGTGGAGAGCAGAGAAAGCCAGAATGCAATTAGAAGAAAAGACAGAAGGAGGGGATGAAAAATGAGTATTTATTACCTTTATTGTTAATGCAATGTACTTAATATATTTACATTTATGTAATTTAATTTTAATAACGGCTGCATTGAATAACTGGCAAAATTCCTGTAAATTTCACCGTCTGCTTGTAACTGGTAACTGGTACGTGCCGGTCCCAGCACACCGGCGATCGAGATGAATGTGTGTTGGTCAAATACAGGGTTAATATTATAGTTAATACAGAGCAATCTCACCTAACCCCGAATTGCTAGTCCTTGACGCATAAATTCTTTAGTGTTAATTGTTCTTAACTTGGAACCATTTCATTCCCCATGGCAGCTGTTCCAAATCTTTACCCATCCTCCCTTCAGAGGAAGTGATGCTCCGCCCCGCTCCAGGCCCCCCACCCCACGCTGCACGGTGGCTCTTGGCCATCCCTTCCAGGACTTCAGACTTTAATTGCAGTCAGTACATCCCAAACTGAGCTATTTCCTGCCTGAACTTGCCCTTCCTCCCCCTTCTCCACCTATTTTACACCCTAACCACAAAGAACTGTTTGTTCCCTATCTCATTTAATGCCATCCCAGCTCACTCTGTTTACCAAGTTTGCACTCCTAGTGTGCAGTGCTTCTCAACCTTGGGTATGTTCAAAAACACCTGCGGCTGGTACCACCGGCAGTGATTCAGACTTAATTGGTCTGAAGTGTGGCCTGGGCTTTGGGGAAAGGGGAGGTTTAAAAGAGTCCCTGGTGCTTCTAACGTACAGTTACGTTGCAAACCACTGTTTTAGTGTCATCCCGACCTGCTCCCTCTTAGCATTTATTATTGTTAATTGGCTGACCAGTCAATTCCGCCTTCGAAATGACTCCCAAACCTACCACAGATCTCCGTTTCCACTGTCCTTGCGCCAGGCCCCGTCACCTGGACTAGGCACCTTGACTAGTCTCCCCACAGTCAGTCTCTCCCTCTGTAGTACACCCTCCTTCGACTGCCAGAGCAATGTTTCCAAAATACAGGTCTGGTCACGTCGTACACCCGCTGAAAAGCCACTATAGTAGCAAGCTTTTGCTCCACAACATTTGCATGCAAGAAACAGCACATCTCATTCTCTTTCTAAATCAAATTAAATTGACTCTGATCATCCATTTCCTAGGAGAGCAGCTTATAACTGAGGGTTTTCCTTCCTAGAATTGTACAGGATTCGTAAGAGGCTAAAAAAGCTAGACAGTTTGGGGAACACCCCTCTTGGATTCACCTTATCACTGCCGAGATGTTCTTTATCCAACTAGTGAGACAGCTCCATTCCCTCCGATTCGAGCAGGACACAGATACTTCACTCAGGCTTTTGTGCCGCAATGTCTGAGGGCCAGCTTCCCTGGGGCCCGCACATAGCAACCCTCAATCTGGAGCACCGTTTGCCAATGGGTGCCCGGGAGTCCTCCACCCATGGGCCCACTACCCCCAAATTCCCAGTCCTTTCCTGGCCGTGGGGAAACTAACTCTGCTTCTTTAACCCTGAAAGGCTTTCTTCTCCCAGAGGAACCAGCTTCAGGACTAACCATAATGTCCTATTGGCTGAAGGGCATGTGGCCTCAAGCACTCCTCTTGACCTAGACAGTCTTGGCCCTGGCCTGGTCTAAGTAGGTCATATACCTGGGCTGGGGCTTCCTCTTCCCTGGATAGATGTGGGGTGAGTGTTACCAGTGCAGGTAGCTGTGACTCCCTGTTTTCTAGGCTCTCGTTGTTGAGGCCCCACCCACCGTCTTATCAACACATTCCTTGCTTACTTAACCCAGCGGAGTTACAAAATAATAGCAGGAAGGTGTAGTACAGTCAATGATTAAACAACCTTGTTAGTTGGTCACATACTTGCAGGATCCTGCACCAACCTCGGAAGAGGTCATAGGGGCTTTGGATTTGGAAGGAGCTCCTGAAGTCTATCCAGCTGTCCTCCGCATCCCTCTTGGCTACTTCTATCCACTCTCCCTGGGTATGCAGGGAACATAATGAGCATAATGAATGTAATCAGTTCCCCAACCAACCATCATCCTCTCACAGCCTCCATGACTTTGCTCACACTGACCTCTCTGCCTCCAATACCTCCCCTTCCCCCTTTCTATACCTGGTGAGCTCCTATTGTTCATTTAACACACACTTAAATGTCTCCTTCTCAAAGAAACTTCCAAAATCATGTCCCCAAATGCTTGATTGATACCTCCATTTTAAGCCTTACCATGTTACCATCATTGATATTAAAGATGCTGTTTCATCCCCACCCTGCCAAACACACACAACACGCATAACTTACACTGGTGAATTTGCCATGGGTAGGAATTGTGTTTTTTTTTAAATCTTTGGCACCTTCCACAAGTCAAGCATATGTTAGACAGAGTCCTAGAATTTTAGAGCTATAAAGGACCTTAAAAGTCATCTAATCCAGTGGTTTTCCAACTCTGTTTTAGTTTTACAATCCCTTTTTTCAAACAACATCTTACATGCAACCCAATATTTAAAAAGATGAGAGCAGAGATGCTCTCATTAAAGCAAGGGTGGTTCAGAGACCCACCTCCACAGGCCAAAATCCAAAACCAAAATTGTAGCCCAGTGCCCATTTTACAGATAAGACAACCAAGGCTAAGGGACATTTCTAATTCACATAAATCTACTCCACCCTACACCTTTAGAAAGTTGTTGCTTTATCCTCTCCAATCTTACAGAATCATCACAGGTTCACAAGAAGAATCAACAGCCTATTTTCAAAGGCTTTGTGAAATAAACAATTTCCTTTGCTATGTATTGTACATCCTATTAACCAATTCTTCAAGGAAGGTGTTTACAGGCAAGTTATTACTGTGTCAGGATTGCAGAAACATGTATGGCAATTATGTGGATTTTTTTTATTGCTTTTAAAATTTGTTTCCCTATAATATTGTGTGGGTGTTTGCAAAATTAAACAGCTTGAGTTGGTGCCACATAGCGCTGCCAGTGTGCCTCAGTGAGCAGTTCTGACCTGCAAGAGATTCTTCCAGGCTGAAGATTCTCAGGAAGGATTTATAGTCTCTTATGAAGTCTACTTTGGTTTTTGTTGTTATTTTTAAACAATGCCAGGAAGCTGCCCAAAGGACTCCCTTTAAAAGCAGCAGCACAGGCTGGGTGCGGTGGCTCACGCCTGTAATCCTAACACTCTGGGAGGCTGGGGCGGGAGGATTGCTCAAGGTCAGGAGTTCGAAACCAGCCTGAGCAAGAGCGAGACCCCCGTCTCTCCTAAAAATAGAAAGAAATTAACTGGCCAACTAAAAATATACAGAAAAAATTAGCTGGGCATGGTGGCGCATGCCTGTAGTCCCAGCTACTCAGGAGGCTGAGGCAGAAGGATTTCTTGAGCCCAGGAGTTTGAGGTTGCTGTGAGCTAGGCTGACGCCACGGCACTCTAGCCGGGGCAACAGAGTGAGACTCTGCCTCAAAAAAAAAAAAAAAAAGCAGCAGCACATTGATTTGCAACTCCCTTTGAGAGTGGAACCATTTGCTTATACAGTCACACACTGCATAACAACATTTCGGTCAATGACAGACTAACCGCATATATCGCATATATCGTGGTGGTTCCGTAAGATTGTAACCCCCCATTTTTACTGTCCCATGCTTAGATATGTTTAGATACACAAATACTTACCGTTATGTTACAATTGCCTACAATATGCAGTACAGTAACATGTTGCACAGATTTGTAGCCGGTGAGCAATAGGCTACACCATGTCCCCCAGTCCCCTCGTCCCCTCGTCCCCTCAGTGTGTGTTAGGCCAGGCACATTTCTCAGAATGTATCACCATTGTTCAGCATCAGTGGGTTCGTCCAAAGCGATTGAATACTGCATATTTAAGTCTTGGGTACTTTTAAATTACAAGGGAAGCCACTGGGAATTCTCAGGGTCAGATCCCAATTGCCCGGATGAGTAAATACATATTGTGTGTTCCACAGACGGAATAATGCCAATTCTGTCGCATTCGCAGCTCTTCCAAACTGATTCCTTTTCTGCCATCACTACCCAGGACCAGGCCTCACCACCTCTTACACGGGCCACTGCTGTCACCTCCTAAGACATTTCTCCGTCTTTATTCCAGCTCCTGAAACACGTCTTTGGTGCTGCTGTCAGAGAGGGCTTTTGCAAACACATCTTTGTCCATGGAAAGGGGGGAGAAGGGGTGTTGACCAAAAGGGGCTTCTGAGGTGCTGTTCTTGTTCTGTTTCTTTTTTTCTTTTTCCTGTAACAGCAATTGTGACCATATTGTTCTGTTTCTCGATTTGGGTTCTAGGTTCATGGATGTGTTTGCTTTATGAAAATTCATCAAGCTGTAGATTATGATGTGTGCTCTTTTCCATTTATATATTATACTTAAATAAAAGTTTAAAATATCTGTGATCACATTTCAGCCAGGATCAAAAATCCTTTGTATTTTCCCACCACCTACGGATCAAATCCAGACTCCTTGGTGCAGTGCAGATCTTTTCTAGCCTCTTCCCTGAGAACATCTATCCTCAGCTCCAGCCACACTGAAATGCTTCCTTCCTGCTTCCTTCTATTTGGAATGCCATTTCCCATTCCTCCAACTGGCTAAATCCTGCCCAGTCTTCAAATTCTGATTTAAAAGCACTTCCTCTATGAAGCCTGTCCTAATTCCTCCAGATTAGATGCTCCCTCCTAAGTGTTGCCACAGATCTTTGCAAATGACTCTGTCATGACCGGTTTATTTGTCCTGTTAGACTGTGATCCAGGGACGCTTCCTCTACCATCTTTGTGTTCCAGGACCTAGTACACAGTGGTTATTCTACAAATGTTTGTGGAATGTTCTAGGAATAAATGATTACATAATGAATGAATGGATTGAAGGGTCAGGCTGTGAGGGTTACAGGATTATTTTGGGGGCTGGATGATTGGATATACAAGAATGGGATTGTGAATATTTTGGGGGAGTAGAGAGCGTGTGCTTGTGCTGGAGGTAGGAAGGTTGTTCAGAAGTGCTGTGTTCAGGCAGGAGGAAGGCTAGAGTGATACAAGCCGCCAGGCGAGCACCTACCAGCAGAAGCCACACGGAAGTCACCACGCCCTGCCCCGCTTCCACACCAGCTCCTCTCCTCGACTTCCCTACGTTGGTTTCTGGGACTGCCATCCTCCCAGTCACAAAGGCACCAGAGCTCTTCCTCTTTTCTCTCTTTTGTGCGCCTCCACCTTCAATTAGCTGCTAAACTACATGTTTCCCAAATCAATCCTGTTTCCATTCCCATTGCTGGTCCCTTTGTTAAGATCCTCAGCGCTTCTTACACTGATAGCTCCTAACTGCTCTCCCCATTAGGGCTTTTGGGAAACAGAAGCCAGTAATGGAAACGGACTGATTTTAAAAAAGAAAAAAAGAGAAAAGTTCTGCAAGACCCAAATGTTTATTGCGGCACAATTCACAATTGTGTAGATGTGGAATCAACCTCAGTGCTCGTCAACTGATGAGTATATATAAAGAGAATGTGGTGTGTTCATATATACCATGGAGTACTACTCAGCCATAAAAAGGAATGAAATAGTATCTTTTGCAGCAACTTGGATAGAACTGGAGAACGTTGTCCCAAGTGAAGTATCTAAAGAATGGAAAAACAAATACCACATATTCTCACTTATAAGCGGGAGCTAAATGAGGGATGTATATGGTCATAAAGTGGGGTAACAGACATTGGAAACTAAGAAGGGGGAAGGTGGCAGGGGGGCCGGGTACAATGTACACTGTTCTGGTGATGGGTACATTGAAAGCCCTGACTTCAGCATTGTGTTAATACAATTCATCCATGTAACAAAAAATGCTTATATCCCCTCAATCTATTGAAACAAAAAAACCCCAGAGATTTAATAAGAACCAAAAAAAGAAGGAAAAAAAAAAGTTTAGCAGGGAAGATTTGTTGAAAGACTGTGGGGCTGACCTATAAAACCTCAAGAAAAATGCTATAGTCATGGACAATAAGAGTCACCACAGCTCTTTCGGTGCCTATTTCTGTGAACTTCTTGGTGATTTTAGCTTGTACTTCTTTCTCCTGTTACTCAGGCCCCATGGTAGAAAATGTGGCCATTGACCCACAGGGTCTTGCTCTGTTGCCCAGGCTGGAGTGCACTGCAGCCTTGAACTCCTGGGCTCAAGCGAGCCTCTTACCTCAGCCTCTTGAGTAGCTGGGCTACAGATGCGTGCCACCACGCCTGGCTAATTCTTAAAAAATTTTTTGTAGAGACAGAGTCTTGCTATGTTGTTCAGACTGGTCTCAAACTCCTGGCCTTAAGTAATCCTCTCTTGTCAGCCTCTCAAAGTGCTGGGGTTATAGGTGTGAGCCTCCATACGGACTGGCATCTTTTTGGCTCAATTCCAAATTCCCATGCAAGGGACTCTGACTGGCCCCGCTGGGTCAGGCCCCCTCCCCTAACTGAGCACCAATGCCACGTGGACAGGGCAGGGTCATTTTTAGAGAAAAGGAACTGGGCAAACAACCCAGTTGAATCTTGCATCTGCTCTACGAGCTGCCACAGGGTTATTCTTCCCAAAGCAGAGCTCTTGGGTCAGCTACAGAGAATCCCCTCACCTGTGATCATGCCCCAGGGTGGCCTGTGGCCGAGACTGAGTGAGATGGAGGTGTAAGGCGTGACCATTTCAACCTGACCTGGAACAATTCTGCCAGGCATCATGCCTGCGAAGGTCCCCTCCCAAGTTGACAGAGGCTTTGTCAAGACCGCACTGCAATCCTCCCCCATCCTCCTGCTTCCCTGCCCTTCCCATCATAGTTGTTCATCCCTAATGAACTCTGGCTCAGGGGCTGCTTGCAGAGAACCAAGCTCCGGCAATTGGACATGGCCTTCTGCCCACCTCCTACCGTCTCTTCCTGACCCTGCCTTCGGACACCACCTCTCCTGAGAAGCCTTTCCCAGTTGCGCCAATCACATGTGCTCTCTCCGCCTGGTAAAGACGGTGCACCTCTGTTATTGAACTTGCTTCGCTCTCCCCAGTTCTGTAGCTGTTTGTGAGCCTCTCCACCTCCCGCCCACATGCACTAATCCACAAGCTCTCAGAACACAAGGCCCACTTTCGCTTTCTCCCCCCCCACCTCCATGCTCTGCTCTACCCTCATGAATGATTATTAATGTTTTCAAATCTTTGGGAGAATTAGGCAGTAAATGAATATGAACAACTAATGCTCTTTTAAACATTGTTTTTTCTTGAATGAGACAGGATAAAAATAAGTTTTAAAATACCAAATGTTTGCAAAATTGTTTGACCCTCTCCACTAGCTCAGCCCCTTTTTTTTTTTTTTTTTTTTCTTTTTGAGACAGAGTCTCACTCTGTTGCCCGGGCTAGAGTGCCGTGGCGTCAGCCTAGCTCACAGCAACCTCAGATTCCTGGGCTCAAGTGATCCTTTTGCCTCAGCCTCCCAAGTAGCTGGGACTATAGGGATGCGCCACCATGCCCGGCTAATTTTTTCTATATATCTTTAGTTGGCCAATTAATTTCTTTCTATTTTTAGTAGAGACGGGGGTCTCGCTCTTGCTCAGGCTGGTTTCGAACTCCTGAGCTCAAGCAATCTGCCCTCCTCGGCCTCCCAGAGTGCTATAGTTCAGCTCCTTGACAACAGAAAATACACCTTCTCGATTAATTCACCTCCTCACGAGCATGCTTGTCAGTGCAGCACGGGGCTACTACCACCCAGCCTGCAGCCCACCGGGCCTCGGGTCACATCCTGATTCCCTCGGGACTTCCTGCCCAACCCTGAGCAAGTCACTTATTTCACTTTCAGTTTTTCACTTGTAAAGTGGGGATAACACCTGCCTCATGGGGTTTTTGATGGATTAAATGTGATAACTCATAAAGTGCAGCATCTTGGTGAGGTAGGTATTTGATAAAAATTAACGGATTTTATCTATTATTAAAAGGTGTTTTATAATGTTTATGAAATGACAAGTAAATACAAACAAAGGAAGAAGAAAATAATCTTTGAAAAATCTATTTAGACATTTGCTGAAGGTAGAGGGCAGGAGTCAGAGGCTGAGATGCCACGCCATCGAGTTTCATAACTGTTTCATCTTACTTAAAAAATGAGAATACACTGAGGTCAAAAGTGAGCTCAGTAAATGGTACTCACTAAGTGGAACTCTTCCAGAGACTGAAACAGGAATGGAGATAAAGGAAATGGATCCATCTTAGACTAGGGCAACTTTTCTCAAAACTTTTGGTGCCAGGATCCTTTTAAACTCTTAAAAATTATTGAGGATCCTAGGAACTTTGTTTATGTGAGCTTTATCTCTTGATATTTACATGTATTAGAAATTAAAGCTTAGAACTTTAAAAACATGTATTATTTATTCTTTAAAAAAATAACAATAATATGGTATGGCCGGGCGTGGTGGCTCACGCCTGTAATCTTAGCACTCTGGGAGGCTGAGGCTGGAGGATCGCTCAAGGTCAGGAGTTCAAAACAAGACTGAGCAAGAGTGAGACCCTGTCTCTACTAAAAATAGAAAGAAATTAATTGGCCAACTAAAAATATATAGAAAAATTAGCCGGGCATGGCGGCACATGCCTGTAGTCCCAGCTACTTGGGAGGCTGAGGCAGGAGGATCGCTTGAGCCCAGGAGTTTGAGGTTGCTGTGGGGTAGGCTGACACCACAGCACTCTAGCCCAGGCAACAGAGCGAGACTCTGTCTCAACAACAACAAAAAAAAGAGACCCCATGCAGAGAGGCCCAACCTGTGTTCACTGGGGAAGAAAATCCACACATACTGACCACTCATTGCACAGTGCACACTTTACTCACGTAAGTCTCCTTACAAGTTTGTACATTTTTATTAGCCTCATTTTTATATGTGAGAAAACTAGTACTCAGAAACTTGCCCAAGGTCACACAGCTAATAAGTACCTAAGCCAGGATCTGCGTCAGGTGTGTCCGATTCCAAGATCTGTTTTTGTTCTACTTCCCAGAAGCCAGAGCACACCCTTCCCTTCCTCACCTGTTTTGGCCCTGTTGGGTAAGTATTTTCTTCAGTCCTGTATGGTTCAACAAAAGAGAAGCCACCTAGAGGAAAGGTTCGCCTGAGATGCGCTCACCAGAGCTGCTACTGACAGGTTGTTTAAAAGGGCCTTCCTCTCCCTAATCTCACTGCTCGCCCCATCTGCTGCTTCTCCAGGTCCCACCAGGTTGACCTCACCGGCCCTGCAGATCATAGGATGCTGGGTTCAATCCAGAATGTTCCAGATACCAGAGCCAAACACTACAAAGAGCCCTGCTGATAACAAAGTGTATTTTCCAGGCTCCAGAACAAGAGACCATCACTGAAGGGAGCTGCAGAGAAAGTGCTAAGTAGCTGGTTAGGACTGGGCCTGGGATCCAGCAGAGAAATCAACAAACATCTTCAGCTGCTGACTGGAAGCCATCCTCAGCTCTACCTACTATAAATCTCCCCACAACTCTACTCCTCCATCCTTCATCCACATTCTAGAATATTCTCAAATCACAGGGACTGGAAAACAAGAAAGAAGAAAACAAACTCCCAGAAAGGACAAAACAAGTATGTGTAATATGGAGATACTTCTCATAATCAGTTAAGTCTTTGATTGTCAAAGTCTCCTGACCTCCATGGGCACATGCAAGAATATGGACACAAATAAGAATTCTAAGAAATGGGAAGGGGTAGGAAGTTTTTATTTGAGTTTTACAACTAAACAACTGTTACTGCTTTACCATTACAGCAGACTAAGGAACAACTGGCTACTTCTCATCTCTAGAAAAAATAAATACTAAGAAGATTCAAGACCTGAGATCATTGTCCCAGAATGAATGGATTTAATCATTCATTAAACAACTTGGGGGATCCTACCCTGAATCCAAAGAAGATCAAGACCAAAGTTAGACAGCACCTTAAAGATCAAGTCTGACCCCTCACTTTATGAATGAGGAAGCAGGGTCTCGTGAAGGGTAAGGGACTTTTTTTTCCCTGCAGTAACTGACAAACGTAAGATTAGGACCCTAGACATCCTTATTCCTATTTTCCTACTATTAGGAAAATCCTTATTCCTACTATTTTCTCCACCAGGTCAGTGTTTTTTCAAAGGGCCAGTGAGAATACATTGGTCATGAAATCAACTTACTGGGTAGAGGCCATCATTTTTTGAAGGAAAGCACCAGAATATATTAAGGGCAAGATCTGCTTTTTGAAACTTTTGCTTCAGTTATACCCAAGCTGAAGTACAACATGTTTTACTGTATCTGATGATCAAAAATTTGAAGCTTGCTGTGCTAGATTAGGATTCCCAGCATTAGAGTAAATCCATGCTTCGAAAGCAAAGGAGGTGACCTAACTGCATAATTCCAAAGGACATTAAGAAATGATATCTTGCTTTAAGTATTTTTATGCACTTTGATGATTAAAGAGGAAATTTAAAATGTGGCACTTGTAAATCCAGGAATTGGACAAGTGTTAGCAACATAAAATAAAATAGTAGCAACTGATACATTAAATAGCACCCTGTATTTATTTTGAACAATATTTGATATTTATATACAACTCATTAATGTTGGTAGTATATTTTTAATGAAGTACTATGCACTGCTTTGGAAGGCTCTTCACATTTTAGGCATTTCTCATTTTATTTCAAATGAAATAAATCACTCTATAGGATTATGACCTATATGCACAAACTAAGAGAATGCGGCTTTAAGCCTATCAATTCACTGTTTTAAGTCACTCTATCTCAATTCACTTTTGCTAAGTAATTCCAGACTAAGAATAGCTGCTTAGAACTTTTAGACAGTAATTACGCCAAAGGCGATCAAAGGCAGGAGATTCCTCAAGTTCATTATCAAAATGCAGACTTTTCCTTGAGTTGACACCTCTTCTCATTCTCCCCTTTGTACTGCCACTGATATGAAGGTCAGTCACCAGAAAATTGCACAGCTGCATTTTACACTTAGTTATCCAAAGAAATATTTCATGGAAATACAATTTAGTATGAGAACTTTGGATTTCACGAAGTCTATAAGAAATTAATGTGAAGAACTTCAGTGTTTCTTTTGTAACAATCATTACTGTTGTCAATTACAATCTGAATCATATGTTCAAAGTCCCTACTCTCATGCCCCACACAATAAATTCCTGTTTGCATTTAGTGCTAGGGTAAAAATGTTTTCCTCCCAAATAACTTAATAGATAATAAAAAAAAAACATGGCATCATATTTCCCTTTACTATCCTGTCAGAAAGCTCAGACCTAAATTTCATGTTTAATAACAGCAACTATCCGTAGCCCAGGTTTCTCGTGATTTCTCCTCCTTGTCCTCTGCATTATATGGTCCCTATTCCTTTATGCTTAATTTAGCAGTATTTCCATTCATGAAGCCATGTTCCTAGAGCCTACCAAAGTAAAACCTTGAAACATCACAACCTGACCACTAAATGTGAAAGACTGTAATTAACAGCCACAAGAAAACTTTAGGCACAAAAAAGCAGCAAAAAGACCTTTGCTTATATTAACTCATCAACAAATAATAATTAAACCCCTACCACGTGGCAGGCATTTTGTTGGATAATAAAGGTCCACAGGTGACCATTCCTGTTTCAAGTGGAATAAATCTTTCTATAGGATCGTTTCCTATATAGAGGTTAAGAGGGATGCATGGAATGCTATTGTGCACTGAATGTGTCCCACTAAAATTCATACGTTGAAGCCCCAACCCCTCTTCTGACTACATTTGGAGATACAGTAACAGATAATTGCCTCCTTTATGAAGGCAACTAAGGTTAAATGAGGTCACCAGGAGAGAGCCCCGGTCCAGTACGATTAGTATCCTTACAAGAAGAGACAATAGTGAGCTTACTTTCTTCTCTCTGCCCTAGGAGAACACAGCCAGAAAGTGCCTGTTCACAAGCCAGAAGAGAGCCCTCACCAGAAACTGAGCTGGTCAGCATGTTGATCTCACTTCCTAGCCTCCAGAACTGTGAGAATTAAGTTTCTGTTGTTTAAGGCTGTGGTCCCCAACTCCCCTGGTCGTGGACCAGTACCAGTCTGTGGCCTGTTACGGACCCAGCGCAGAGCTCCGCCGCCCCACCTGCTCATCCGTGGAAAAACTGTCTTCCATGAAACTTAGGAAAGGGGGCCCCTCACACCCTGCAGAGCAGCAGGAGGTGAGCGGTGGACGAGCAAGAGAAGCTCCCCTTGGCTCGCATCGCTGCCTGAGCTCCGCCTACCCCGCCCCAGGGTACCTCCCTCCCCTCTGTGGAAAACTGTCTTCCATGAAACCAGTCCCTGGTGCCAAAAAGGTTGGGGACCGTTGGTTTAAGGCACCCAATGTATGGTATTTTCTTATGGCAGCCCAAGCAAACAAATACAAAAGACTCTCAATGTTCTAAGTTACTCTTCCACTAACACCTATGGTAAACAATGCTGTAATGATTAGAAATTCTTAGGAACTTCCTAATTAAGTCAACAGCAAGAGGCAAGATTCAACTAAAGGACCTCTGGAAGGCCGTTGTAGTTCCCAAGTCTTAGGTTAGTGAGAGTCTTGAAAAGAAGGTTAGACAAGGATTCCACTCAACCGTGGTATTCATTGTCTCTGTGATGTTGGACCTAATTTCTACCTAAACTTCAGCTTCCTTAATGGCCATAAAAAAATCTACCTGTAAGGCTTGAAAACATAATGTGTTTCATACCCCTGGAAAACACTGACTCAATAAATGTTAGGCTCTTGCTCTGGGACTCATTTGTCCATCTGTAACATGAAGGAGGTAAACTGTATCTGCAGTTTACATGGTACCCAGGGGAAACAGGCCAAAGCAGCTCCAGGTCAGTACTAAGTTTCATTTGCTTAGCACCAAGAAGATTCCATTGGTTTAAAAGGGAGGAAAGGAAAGCTAAATTTGGAAACCAAAGAACCAAATGATTTCTAAAGTCTGATACAGCATGATGAGTGTCAGAGTTTAAAAATATAAGAGATAACCCGGAGAATTCGGAACAGCTATCAATTAATATTCTATAGCAAAACTTCTTGCTAATAATGTACTCTGATATCTTTAAAAATTATTTTAAAACATTTCTGTCCCTCCAGATTGCATGGGTTCATATCCTAGGCCCGCCATATACTAACTGCTTCTCCTTGGACAAGTTACTAACTTCTCCATGTCTCAGTTCCTCCTTTGTAAGATGTCAATAATAGTTCCTAGCTCGTTAAGGTGGTTGTGAAGATTAAAAGAGTAAATAGATAGAAAGCCTTTGAAACTGTGCCCAGCATATAGTAAGCATTAATTAAATCTTAGCTCGTACTGCTCCTTAGGGTATTCCCTTCAGGTCGACTGGTATCCTGTCAGCTTGTCATTTTAATGCCACATAATATTTCATGGTACTGATGTACCATAATTTATTCAGCCCTTCTTCTGTTGGTGAGTATTCTATTTCCAGTCTTCACCCCTATATGAACAATGTAGCAGTAAACATCTAGTACTTATTAAAAAATCAGTCCATTAGAACTTTTTTTTTTACGTTAAAGATGTGGTTTGTCCAGTAACCCCTTCTCATAAATGGCAAGATTTTTTTTTTTTTAAGGCATTACATTAGCCTCTAACATTGATTATAGCCACTGGGAGGAATTTCTATCATCATATCCTACTTAAAGGAGCATCAAATCCAAACATTAATAAGAGTTTGGCCATCTCTTGGCACACAAAAGGACTCCTTAATTATGCTTACCTGTCCTTGGCCAGTGACTAGAGTCCAGGCTGGGATCAGGCTTTCTTTTTAGCGGTGCTGGCTAGTAGTGTGTAGTAAACAAAACGAACGGCTTTGGTTCAGCTGATTTCTTCCAATCCTGTCTTTCCGCAGCTTACTCTCTGTGCTGTATTTATAGCGTGCACCCAACCTCAAAGCTTAGGAGGCCAGTCAGTCACATGAGGGCCAGAAGCTGGCCAGGGGAGGCCTTGGGCAAATGGACACACGTGTGTGCTCTATAGGGACACAATTGCCACACCGCCTTAGCCAATGGTCAGCAGATGAGATCACTGATTGACCTGGCATGGCAAGATTGTCTGAATTTTGCAGAAAAGCTGAAAATCCAGAATTTTGTGTGAAAGCTCCTACTATGATAAGTTTGGTGGTTAATTTTTAAAATTTAAAAAAGCATTATGAGCCTAGCAGAAGCTCACGGCAGGCTACATTTTGCCTGCGTGCATTGCTGCTATTTGGCTTCAAAGGCATATCCTTCCTTACCCGATGGTCTGAATTTTAAATTATTTGTTAGATTACCCATGTGAGGCTGTCATTTTTCCAGATCAAAAATAGTCCCATGTCATATGGTTGGACATAGTATGGGCATGGACTGACCCGGTCTGATTTTCTATGTGTCGCCATTTACCTCATCTTAACTATTTCACACAGACAGAAACCCTCGTCACAGCTACTCTTCTGCCATCTGGTGCATTCTGTGTGAGAAGAACACACACAGTAAAGCCTCAAGTCAAACACAAGGAACAGCAGTCCTTAGACAGGTGTTGCATGCAATGGGCTATAATCATTAATTTACAGAACAGACAGTCCTGATGGCCTGTCTGAATCAACACAAACCAAACTGTGTGTCTCCATTGCACCTGGCACCACAGGACTATGTTCCTCAAGGCAGCTACAAACCAGTAACCCTCCTGAGTGACCTAGCTTGTGTCACTGCCAACCTGGCTGAGTTCTGTCCTTCTGCCTCCATCAAAAGAACGGGTTAGTAGAGCTTCATGCGAGGGTTGTTGGAGCAGATTTAGAGCTTACTTAAAAAAAAGAAGAAGAAGAAGAAGACAATGACAAGGGTGCCAGAGTTAGGTAGAGAAATGGCCACTCAGCAAAATGTACTTAACGTTTCACCGCTGACCTGAATAAACTGCCTTACTTGGGAGAGCCCAGCTTGTTAAAACATTTAGAGGTCACAGACCTCACTGAAGAAAAGCAGCCCTTGCATGTAACTCATCAAGAACCATCTGATAATCCACAGGAAAACAAAAGTAGCCTGGGGTTCTGATTTTAAGAGAGATAGAGGGGAAACTGGTGTGTGGAATCAAACCAGAATGAACATAAATAAACTCACTTTGGACCTCAAGCTACATCTCAAGCAACAACTAAAAAAACAAAACAACAACAAAAAAAACTCTACGCTACACTTACTAAACACCCAAAAGTCACGTGGGTTGAGATCATGTAACATTAAAAAAATCAACAATTTAATAACTGTAATAATTTTCAATGAAAATGCCTATTCAGGGTGCAGGTGAATTTGGGGCACCATGTTAAAGAGGAGCCATATGTATGGGATAAGGAGTTATAAAATAGCAGACTCTGATTTCCATCTAATTCAACCTGATTAATACTGGGATTCACTTGTAGGCATTTTTATTTTCTCAATGATACATGTGGATTTAAAAAAACACTCTGTGACTAGAATTACTTGCCAGTTTAAGAAAAAAACAAAAACATTTAACCATTAGTGTTAAGAGTACTTACTTAGAGGTTCAACCCCTCAAAGCTAAAACCATATTCTAGGATTTTAGTCCTATTGTTGAAGTGGAACACATACCCCTCATAATCTCTCTGTCAGTGAACATACATTTACTTTTTAAGAAAAAGACCATCTCAGCTGGGTGAGTTGACTCACACCTGTAAGCCTAGCCCTCTGGAAGGCCTAGGAGGGAGGATAGCTTGAGGTCAGGAGACCAGCCTCAGCAGGAACGAGACCCCATCTCTACTAAAAATAGAAAAATTAGCCAGGTGTCGTGGTGCACGCTTATAGTCCCAGCTACTCAAGAGGCCGAGGCAGGAGTTTAAGGTTGTTGTAAGCTAGGCTGACACCACGGCACTCTAGCCAGGGCAACAGAATGAGACCCTGTCTCAAAAAGAAGAAAAGAAAAAGATCATCTCATTTTCATGAGGGGAGGGGAGGACAACCTAACCCCACCTAGCTACGAATGAATCACCTGAGATATCTCCTTCTGAACAACCCCTAGCAGTCAGCCACTTCGTCACTGCTCCCAGGGACTCTCTACACACCTCATCCCAGTACTCAATGCTTACGGAGCGATCTCCTTTGGCCTTGGTCTTCCTAGAATCAGTCCTCCTACCTAGGCCACTGCCTGGAACACAGAAGGCCCTCGGTAAGTGCAGTCTAAGTGAATAAAACACACATCAACCCATCACTGGGGAGGCCACCTGCAGACAAGGGAGGTGATGCCGTGTTTCAAGCTGCGCTACACAAAGGAGACTCGGCGCTGGTGGGCTACATAATCCACCAGCAAGGAGAAAGAGCGCTTTTACTCAATGTCTTATCTCTGGATTGCCCATCATGTGTTTTTTCAAGTAGGTAGTTGTTGGGGGGGGGGTGGCAGTTAACTTCAAGGAGCAAGCCTAGAGAGGCCATCTACCTTAAGGCATTTCTGATTTGCACACCATTTCGTTCAATTCTAAAGGTAAGTTTCACAGGAGAGCTCATTCTGAAGAGCAACATCCCACCAGAATAGGCTGGGAACCTCAATTTTTAAAAATAGAATCAACTGGCCCCTGCTCAGAATGTAGGAGCCACACAAAATGTGACTAATACAAACTAGAGCCTTCAATAATTCTACTTGAGCATAAGGAGGTAACATAAAACACCTGACGTGAAGAAGTGACAGTCAGGAGCCCACGACACCCTTCCAAATCCATCTCAGGAAATACTGCATCAGACCCTGGACTGCAGGATGGACACATTCCTACAGAGAAAATCTGAATGTTTTATTCAGTGAAAGGTCACTTTGAAGTCCTGGCCCCCTGTAAATTCAAAAGCCCCATGATCTGGCAGGATTGAAAAACTTCCTGTTCTGCTCAGAGGGAGTAGTCCAACTCCTCCCAGCAAAACCCACTGGTTTTACTGATTAAATCAACCAGATGGAAGCCAACATCCCACAAAGGAATGTCCATTGCTATTCACAGATAAACAGATATGCCCACTGGCAAAGACCAAAAGGCACAAGTGTCTTGGTTCAGTATGTGTGGCATGGTGGTGCCCTCTGATTCCTTGCTGCTCCAACCTTAAGCCACCTGGAAATGGGAAGGGCTTTAAATACAAAAAGAAGAACCAGTACCAACTTCAAGGTCAGTCCCATTCCATCCATTCTAAGCTACATGCAGGTTGGCTTCGTATAAATCTTTAATTGGACACAACCCTGGGGTGCAGGGCCTCACAAGGGGACAATGCACATTTAGGGGGAAAAGCTCTTTTCTCCCTCCAGGGGAGATGTACAACTTGAGTGGCCTTCAATCAAAGGCTATTGGCATATCCATAGCCCCATCCTATTAAAAAAAATAATTAAAGTTGGTATCTAACCCCCCAGGACAACAACCCCAGATCCAAGAACTGACCCCATGGGAAGGCCCTGTATTTGGGCAGATTTCGTCAAAGCTTCTGAGACAGGATAACTACCTAAGATGTCTGTTTAAAAAGAAGATTCTTGGGCTCTTATCCAACCTATTGAATCAGAATTATTGTAAGTGGAGGCCTGGAATCTGCATTTTTAATAAGCTACTTCAGCAATTCACTCATATCCTTAAATTTGAAAATCTCAGCTCCTAGGTATCACCTTCTCTCCCCACCTCCCACAGGATTCTAGGGCTTGGGGAAATTTATTAGTCAGGGTCCAGTTAGGAAAAGAGATACAACTGCAACAGATACTATTACAACAGATATTATTGAATAGAAAGATTTGTTTCAATAGGTATAGAGAACAAAAAAGATGGAGTCATAGAGTACCTGCAGGAAGCAGCTACCACCCCTGGGTAGAGCTGTAGGAATCCAAGGGAGGAGGTGGGATTATCAGGATCTAAAAGTTTAGAGGAGGAGACCCAAAGGGCTGGGACCCTGAACTCTGAAGGTAAGACACTGGCCCCCAAGGAGCTCCAAGGAGAGCCCTGTCTAAGTGTCCACATTGGGCTGGGACTCAAACATCCAAGGCCTGGCTGGTGATGGCATCTCTGAGGGGCACAAGGAGGTTGGCTTCAAGACACAGAAAGGAGCTGATCACCAGAACCAACTGCTGGCAGAGGGAAAGACCCTTTCTGAAACAATAGGCAAAAAGGATGAAGCACATCCCTCCTCCCCGCTCCAGCCTTCCAGAATTCCCCTCGCACCCCCTATTAGCAGAACTTACCAGGGAAACAGCAGGCAAAGGAACAAGGTCTGACAACTACAAGCCCAACACATGAAGCAGATTCTAAAAGGTCTATCTGGAGTTTAGAAGCAATCGCTTAATAAGGAGCCAGGGGAGCGTGATGTCCACCAGCTCCAACAAGCCTCACTAACGATGGCCAGGCTTTTTTAATTAAACTCTCATTTCATGCTATTTTCAAACACAGCTCCTATAATGACCCTTTTGAATACCTAACATTGCCCAAATGTTCACTCTGTACTTCCAAACCCAGCCCCAGCCCAAGTGACTTCCTCTGGGTCCTGCTGTCATTATGATTGGGGGTCTAGGGTCAGACAGCCCTAAGCTTTGTGACCTTGGGCAAGTTGCTTGTGTGTCTGTGCCTCCAACTCCTCAATTATAACAAGTGAATGACAGTAATCTCTTCTTTTTTTTTTTTTTTTTGAGACAGAGTCTCACTCTGTTGCCCGGGCTAGAGTGCCGTAGCATCAGCCTAGCTCACAGCAACCTCAGGCTCCTGGACTCAAGCGATCCTACTGCCTCAGCCTCCCAAGTAGCTGGGACTACAGGCATGTGCCACCATGCCCGGCTAATATTTTCTATATATTTTTAGTTGGCCAATTAATTTCTTTCTATTTTTTAGTACAGACGGGGTCTCACTCTTGCTCAGGCTGGTTTCAAACTCCTGACCTTGAGTGATCCTCCTGCCTCAGCCTCCCAGAGTGCTAGGATTACAGGCGTGAGCCACCACGCCCAGCCAAATGACAGTAATCTCTACATCACAGGATGGCTATAAATATTAAATAATACATACAAATGTAATAATATAAACGTACATGTCCAACATAAGTGTTGAACAATGTTTAGACTGTTAGTGTTCATATTATCAGCAATACGATTATCCCAGACACTAGGATAGAAACTGGAATAGGTCCACTACAACCTTTTGAGAAAATGCCTTTTTATCTACACTCCCTATAATCACCTCTGTTCCCACTCAGCTCCAATTCCTGACAGCTTCCTATTAACTTCCCCTCTTCAAATCCTACACCTGATAGCCAGCACTGACAAGCTTTATACCATGAAGAGTGGGTGCACAGAAACTTATGCAGGAAAGTGATTCACTGGTCAAGATACAATTAGCTCTGCTTCTCAAGTGGGGCTACCACATCCAGGAAGCAGCAAGTAGCTAAAAAAATTCCTCCTAGCTCCAGGACAGAAGAAAAGAAAGTCCATTCACTTTAACGCCACTTACCCCTCCCTACCTCTCCATCTGTTTAGACTGTACTCATAATCGAACCTCTGCTTATCTGGTCTCCCCTGGCAACCTGAGGTTCTCCCCCAAGTTACAACCACAGAACAGGAAGTAAGGTCAACCCCTGCATGGTAGAAGTCTTCCCTCCCCCTCTCTCTCACCACCTTCCTGCTTTCACACAGAAGCAGGGGCATGATGCCATAGTCTGAAATTTCAGCAGAAAATAAGAGCTACAAGGGAAGAGGAGGTGAATTGCAGCAATACAAATGTTCAGTGTAGTGGAAAGCAGTGTACAACCCCAGTAGGCCATGAGAGCATCTCTGAGTGAGAAGGAAAACACAAAAGCACCCTGATGAAGGGCCCAGACCACCTGCTAAACCTGGTGGCGGTGGCAGCAGCAGCAGCATGCTGGCAGTCCCTGCCTCGGCCAGCCCCTCTCCAGGTGTTCCTCCTAAGGGAAGCCGCCTGAAGATTCCACAACGCTGTCAGTGCGAGCCTGGCAAGACACCATGACACTGCTCCCTCCTGCAGTCTTGGGCTGGGGACCAAAGTGTTAGGACTATGTAGGACTTGAAAGGTGTGGTGATAGCAATAAGGGCCACCTGGGTATCCTGTGAAAGCGCAGATGTTTATTTAGTTGGTCTGGGCTGGGCTCTGAGCTCTACATTTCTACAAGCTCCCAGGTGATAATGCTGCTGCTGGTTCATGGACCACATTTTGAGTTGCTCGAACACAGGGGACACAGCTTCCTTAAATTATCCCCAACGGTTCCAGGCACTCACCTCCTAACAAGAGAACAGAGTTCAGAAACTTCCTGACCAACATCCTAGTCCCCCATGGGGGGAACTGGGAAAGGAAACTTGTTCCGTGGGAAAGCGGATGCCTTAGGTGTCAGGGATGAGAGGTACCAGCCTGGGGAAGGGTCTCTCCTGCCTATAAGAATCCAAAAAGAGCTGATCTCCCTCTAAGGAACCATAATTAGGGATTTTATGCATATTTAGCTCATTAAAAATGAAGATTCATTCTGACAACCCACAACACAGGTTTACTATTTGACTTTTCAGGTGCATTTTCAGAAATTCAATACAAATGAAAGATGAAGACAATTCTACATCCTGCCTTAGACAAAGCATAATTAAACTTCAGATATATCCAGCAACTATGGCTGAAATTAAGTTGAGCTTCAGTTATCTGGAAATTTTATTAATCCAGAAAACATGACATCCCAAACATTACAGGTAACCAAAAATACACAGTAAACAAAGTTGACCAGCCAGATCATTGCATATGCTTTTATTCAACATATACTGAGCCTCTAGTCACATTCATATTAAATAAATTTTATAACAGCAATACTATGTCTAAATTTAACCTATACAAATGACCTGGTATGATACTATAAGAAAGAGAATAATTACAAACATTGTTTTTCTTTTTAATTGAAACTACTTTCTTTTTTTGTTTGTTTGTTTGTTTGTCTGAGCCAGTCTCACTCTCTTGCCCAGGCTAGAGTGCTGTGGCATTAGCCTAGCTCACAGCAACCTCAAACTCCTGGGCTCAAGCGATCCTCCTGCCTCAGCCTCCTGAGTAGCTGGGACTACAGGCATGCACCACCATGCCTGGCT
>CAUYRT010042880.1:0-11592 GCA_963574885.1 Lepilemur ruficaudatus | reverse complement strand
TGCCTGGGCTAGAGTGCCGTGGCATTAGCCTAGCTCACAGCAACCTCAAACTCCTGGGCTCAAGCAATCCTTCTGCCTCAGCCTCCCAAGTGGCTGGGACCACAGGCATGCGCCAACATGCCTGGCTAATTTTTTCTATATATTTTTAGTTGGCCAATTAATTTCTTTCTATTTTTAGCAGAGACAGGGTCTCACTCTTGCTTAGGCTGGTCCTGAACTCCTGAGCTCAAGCAATCCTCCCACCTCGATCCCCCAGAGTGCTAGGATTACAGGCGTGAGCCACTGCGCCCAGCCACCTACACCTCTTTTAACATCTAAATTATAGTAAGAATAGCTTCTGTTTGTATCTGTGACACATAATTAAGTTGCCTTGTCAAAAACCTAAAAATTATTTCATAGCTAAATTATAAAATAAACAAAGCCACTATAAATCAATGTGTCCTACCTGTCTTAATTCTTATCTTACCTTGGCAATTATTTCAGAAATATTTTTCAGGGACTGCTTGATTGGGTATTTGGCCATATCCCACTGGAACCTTGTTATATAAGTAACCAAGTCAACTGAAATAGAGGAATAAATTAATTACCGAAGAGAAGCAATAGAATTTTTTAATAGTTTTTTACATAGTGACACAATTTAATGCTGAAATTGGCATAGAGACAATCAGCAAAGATATCATTTCTGAGTAGTCCTGATTAAATAAACATGGAACTATTTTAAGTAACATGGATTAATCAAAATTTCTATCTTGTAATCTCTTCTCATTAATCAAAATTTAATACATATTAAGATGTTCCTTCTAATTGGATGACTTAATGAAAAATATACATATCCTTAATATGCTTCATATGTAGAAGAAACACAAAGATTAAAAAACTACTTCAAATTGACTCCTCAATGGGAGGTGGCAAAAGTGTCCTTTCTTTGATAACTTACCCAAACAAATTGAAAATAAACTTGTCTGTTAAAACCATGTGATGATTGTTTCCAAAAGTCTACACTTCAACAATTTTCAAAACATAGACCCTTTCACTTTCAAATGGAAAGGACAAAAAATGGAGAGCCAAAGAGATACTCAATTAATTTCTTAGAAGTTCAGTAATCAAAATGACTTTATACCTCAAATCTAATGGGATCAAGGTCAGTGACACCAAATGTCAAGTATGGCAAAGCTAACTGACAAAAATAATTCACATTAAAATATCTTTCTCTCCTCAATTTCTCCTTACATAATACCAACAAGTCAATAGCACAGATGGTATTTCTAAAAGTACTCTAGATGCATTGCCCCCAGTGGATTTCACCTACTAGACTCATTGTCCTAGTCCATGAAATACTTAGAAAATCAGTTAAGGGGCCATAAATTAATATATTTACCTTCTGTTCTGTCTCAAAACACAAATTAACATAAATAGTAAACAATCAGATCAGAATCACATTATAACAAAGAGCAAGAATTACTACATTTTTAACTGATTAAATAGTAAACATCTATTATTTACAAGGAGAAGAAATAAGATTAGAGGAACACTGAATATAAAATACAGTGACCTTATCGGAACAGGCAATATAGTATAGAATGAAAGGAGAGAGTTGGTTCCTATTATAATGATATATCATTAAAGGTGGACCTAATTTTAAATGAAGTAAATGCTAAAGTGACATTTCATAAGAAAACAAAAATGAAAGTACAAATGACAACAAGGAGTTCAAAGCTATCTTTATAAAGCCATTATTATACAGAGCAAACTCTATGTAAATATTGGCTTCTAGCTCGAGAGAAGTCAGTAGACTATTTTACGGACATTAAGTAAAGAAATGCCATATTCAAATTTGAGGGGAAGAGGCATTACACTGCAATAAATTTAGCAGTTGTACGCTATTAAATACAAAAAGCTAGAGAAGACAGCAGTATTCAACTGGAACAATGCAGAGACATGTATCTTGGAAACTTACTTATAAATATGAGTTAACAGAAAGACTCCAGAAAGAGCTAAGGTGAATCTCTATAATATTGCTTCTGCAGAGGACTTAACATCATATCACAAACTGTATTATATATTATATAAGACTATCTTACCTGAGATTGTGTTTCAGGGAACAGGATGTAACTGGCAGCACCACCAAATTGAGTAATAATAACTATATTTTTTAAAGGCTTTGAATTGTATTTAATGTCATATATGTATATTTCTTTACATCCTTTTATGTAGCTAAGTCATTCACTTTATGAGAGTTAATAATGATCAAATCATGTAACATTAGCTTACCTCCATTGGCTAACAGATTCTCTTGAACTTTATCTTTACTATCCTCCAGTACGTCAGCCATGTATTGAGCCACTTTCTTAACCACCCTGGGGAGGGGGAAAAAAATCAACAACCATTTTTAGGAAAAAGACTTAAATTCCATGCTACATAATGAAAATATTACATTAAAACATGAATTCTGCTATATATGCTCCCATTATACCTATCTTTATGTTATAGAACAAATGGGTCTCGCCTTATAATGTTTTAAGTATAAAATTTTGTTATATGCAAAAATCAACTGAATAACTATAGGGTTTTACGGAGATTACATACAATGTATATTTTAGTCTAGAAACAAAGTAGTGAGAAGCTAGTGAGAAACAAGTCTGTAAATAGGAATGTATCGATACACCAGAAAACTGAACAACAGATCTGACCACAAGGACCAGGAATAAAGGAGGAGGCAGGAAACTAGCATTTACCATGTTCCTATTACATGCCAGACACTGCGCTTTCACTCAGGACGAAAAGGATCTGACAGGCAACAGAACACAAGCAACGGTCATGATGAAGAATGAGGTCCTACATTATTTATCCATTAACTATTTATCGAGCATCTACTATTGGCAAGTAGCTATGCTATTGTGGAAACTATTATATAATGCCAAAACTACACCAAGGCACCTAGATATGTCCTTGTCAATCCCTTCATTTATAAGACACTGAGGTGGAGAATAAGTGACTTATCCAATGTCACAAGACCAGATAATGGCAAAGCAGTGACTAGAAGAAACATGGTGTCTTGATTTTGGAGTCCAGTGTTCTTTTCCCCATTCCACGTCTGCCTCTAGGCCCTGGGCAGCATTCAAAATTATGCAAGACAAAATAACCACCTTCACATTGCTTAAAATCTCGTTGGATAAATAGGAAAATATATAAATGACTAAACAAAAAAGCAATCTGGGGTCAGTGCCAGCTGAGCTTACCAGGTTACTGAGAGGCATAAAGGAAAAAAGGATCACTTCCAGCTACTATAATAAAGAAAGCCTAACAGCTCATGAGCAGGATAATGAAGGATAGGAATGGTTTTGAAAGGATGATTACACAGGAAGAAAGTATATTCTTGCCAGGGGGCATCATAATTCAAGGTAAGAAGAGGTGAAAAAGCCGTGGGCACTCAGATAATGGTGAGAGTCCAGACCGAGCAGAGCGGCAAGGCTGAGCAGTAGGGGAGCACAGTATACATAGGAAGGGGGTGGGGAGGCAGACTGCAGACAGATAGCCTCTGATGTCAGACTCCAGACAGGGATGGAACACAGTCAAAACAGGGCTTAGGACAATTGCTCTGATAACTATATGCTCAACAGCTGGGAGGGGAAACTGAAAGACAATTAAGAAACTCCTGTAACAGTTTAAACATGAACTAGTAAGGGCTGGAAAAAGGTAACAGAAGGGCTAAATTTAAACTACAATCCTATGCTGAGTGATCTCAAGCCTAAAAAAGTGGAACAATTTCAGAAACAGTGATGTAAGCCGTAAAGTCTTCAGCATGATTAATTTTGGGGTTTGTATATACACTTAATTGTGTCTCCAAAATTCATGCATTCCTTCAAGGAGAAAAAGCATTATTCCTATATAACTTGACAAGCATTTTGTAAAAAGAACCATTTGCTACGAACATTCTAAAATGTGCATATGTTTACCACAGAAATAGTTCAGAGTGTAGAATCTCCTGGTGTCAAATTTATAAACTTAACATTACATAATACAGAACTTCATGATCTCCCTGTGCATCTCTGTAAGAGTATTTATGTCAATGTACACACTGTCACCTCAAAAAAAAAAAAAACTGCTCTAATGATTAGATTATTGAGAAAATATAAGCTATGATTTACCTCATATACTATATACCACAATGTTCAGACTTTAAAAGTTGGAGCAGTCAAATCGTTAAGCTATCAGCTGTCAATTCTACCAGGGTCTTACAACGACATGATTTCTAAATTCCTCATATCTTTCAGGAAGACTGAAGAAGATGGGGTTGCAGAGTAGTATAGAAAGAATAGCTGATAAACTGCACAGACAACTTTCAATTTTACGGACCACACTAATTACATTTGCCCTAAATACTTTTTAGATTATGTCCCTAAAAAATTTGAGCAAACTTTAAACCATATTCAAAAGTGACAAAAACTGTTTAGTTTAGAAAAACTTCTCTAATATAACTAAATTTTGAAGACAAAAGCATCACCATCTTCAAATAAACATCCAATGTTCATAGATGAAAGACAATATGTTAGGATAGTAATACTCCTCAAATTTAGTGAGAGATTCAACATTATCCTCATCAAAATTCCAGCTGCTTTCTTTGCAAAATTTGACACTGTGTTCCTAACATTCATATGGAAATGCAAAGAACCCAGAATAGCCAGACAATCTTGAAAAAGAAAAATAAAGTTGGAGAATTCACACTTTCCAATTTTAAAACTTACTACAAAGCTACAGTAATCAAGACAATGTGGTATTGGCATAAGGACAGAAATAGCAATGAAACAAAACTGAGAGTCCAGAAATAAACCCTCACATTACGTTCAAGTGATTTTCAGTAAGGGTGCTAAGACAATTCAATGGGGAAAGAACAGTCTATGCAACAAATGGGGCTAGGACAACTGGATATTCGCATGCTAAAGAATAAAGCTGGATCCTTACCTCTCAACATATACAAAAATTAACTCAAAATAAATCAAAGAACCCAATGTAAAAGCTAAAACTATAAAACTCTTAGGAAAAAACATAGATACAAAACTGTGTGATCCTGGATTAGGCAATGGTGTCAGATACCATACCAAACATGCAAGCAACAAAAGAAAAAATAAACAAACTGGATTTCATCAAAATTAAAAACTGGCCAGGCATGGTGGCTCACCAGCACTTTGGGAGGCCAAGGCAAGAGGCTCGCTTGAGCCCAGGAGTTTAAGACCAGCTTAGGTAACATGGAGAATCCCCATCTCTACAAAAAAATTTAAAATTAGCCAGGCGTGGTGGCACATGACTGTGGTACCAGCTATTCAAGAGGCTGAGATGGGAGGATCACTTGAACCTGGGAGCTCAAGGCTACAGTGAACTGTGATCATGCCATTGCATGAGGGACAGAGTCCCCCAGCCTGGGGGACAGAGTGAAATCTTGTCTCTACAAAAAAAAAAAAAATTTAAAAACTTCTGTGCTTCAAAGGACACAATCAAGAAAGTAAAGACAACTCACAGAATGGGAGAAAGTATTTGCAAGTCAGATCTGGTAAGGAACTTATATCTTGAATATACTATATAAAGAACTCTTGCAAGTCAATAATAAAAAGACAAATAAGCCAATTAAAAATGGGCAAAAGATACAAATAGACATTTCTCCAAAAAAGAAAAATTAGCTAACAAACACAAGAAAAGATACTCCACATATCATTAGCCATCAAGGAAATGCAAATCAAAAACAAAATGAGATACTGCTTCATACCCACAGGGATGGCTACATTCAAAAAGACAGACAGTAACAAGTGCTGCCAAGGATGTAGAGAAATTCAAATCCTCATACACTGTTGTTGAGCATATTAAATGGTGTAGCCACTCTGGAAAAGTCTGCCAGCTCCTCAAAAAGCTAAACATAGAGTTACCATATGACCCAGCAATTGCACGCCTAGGAACATACCCAGGAGAAATAAAAACATATGAGCACATAAAAATCTGTACACAAATGTTCACAGCAGCATTATTTATATAAGCCAAAAACTAGAAATAAACTAAATACCCATCCACTGATGGATTAATAAAATGTGGTATATCTATACAATGGAATATTATTTGGTAATAAAAAGAAATGAAATAGTGATACATGCTACAGCATGAATGAACTTTGAAAAGAGTATGCTAGGCAAAAGAAGCCAGTCACAAAAGACTACATATTGTATTCCATTTATATGAAATGTCCAGACCAGACAAATGTATACTGGCAGAAAGATTAGTGGGTGGTGGGGGAGAGGAAGTGACTGCTGATGGGAACAGGAATATGGGGATGATGAAATGTTCTAAAATTGATTGTGGCAATAGTTGCACAACTCCACGAATATACTAAAACTCAATGAATTGTATACTTTAAATAGGTGACTTGTATGGCATGTAAATTCCATCTCAATAAAGATTTTAAAAAGAGAATCATTATTTTCATGCTTCAAACAGGTACATTTTATTATATGTAAAGTATACCTTTATAAAGTTGATTTATAATCATTTCCTAAAACCATTCCAATAAGCAGAGTATACACGTGATAATAAATCCAATGTCTGGGAAGCCTGACAACACTGTCTCCCATTTTGCTCTACTCCATGCATGTAAGTACATTACCCTTCTACAAATGCATCCAGTTTAGCCAGTTCATCAGACAAGCCAACCAAGACATCCAGTGTGCCAACCTAAAAGGGAAATGCAGCATTCTGTTACTTAGGTTTTATTCTTTTTTTTTTTTTAAATAAGATGATACATCTTTACTTAAAGGTCCCACAATCTCAAGTTGTCCATATTTTATTTCATAATGTGCTAGTGTGGTTAAAAGATATTTGCCAGACATTTCAAAGCTATTTATATGTACAGGATAATCCTCTAATTCATGGGTACAAGGAGCATTTAAGATGTGAAGACTTCTCAAAGACAGGCCTGAGCTTGCACTGTTCAGTGACTGTGGGTCATTTGAAGTCCTGCTTTACGACATGGGCTCTTAAGCAGGAGGTCCACGGATGTGTATTAAAGGTCGGTCTGTAAGTGAATTTGTATGAAAAACTATACATTAATGAGCATGTTTTGGAGGAAACGTCCTGTCTCGAAGGCATCTATAACTCCAAAAATATTAAGAAATGGTATTTTTAAGTATTTCTTCAATTAATGCTGCCTATGACTGCCTCACCTAGTTAACCAGCAAAATGTAAACATCATGATCTTTTCATTCTTTACAAAAGTTCATTAAACTGATTACCGGCAGGCTATTTCACTTTGAGGCTGCTAAATTACTGATCTTTAATAAATGTTAACTACATTGTCTAGATTAAATAACCAGGTTAGATTGACAAGTATGATTAGGTAGGTGCTATGGTAACATATTTACAATGTTAGCACAACATGAATTTAATAACAGAAAAATTCACTATGATATTTAAGAATATATATAATATTTTCCACTTCTGAAAATATTTGTGAATGTAATATATCAAATATTTTCATAATATTTCTCATTACAATTTATAAAAGAACAAAAAAGTCGAAGTAGAAAAAGATATTATTTCATTTTGGTAGTTCACTCCTAAAATTTCAAAGAATAAGATACATTTTAAATTATGCCAAAGACTAGAGAGGAGAAGGTTTTCTTCTAAAAGAAACTGGATATCTCATTTCTACTAAAAGAGAGAATGGACCCTCCCTGATGATGAACTCATACACTCTTGCACAGTGCCATTTCACCTTTAAGTCAGGAATGTTGAACTTGGAAGTGACAGCAAGATTATTGTTCTTTGTAGTAGCAGCATGCAGTTTCTCCCATGTTTGCTGGCAGGTTTTCTCCCCAGGAGCAGATATAAGCCAGAACTCAGTCATGTTTGTTACCAGGTATTTCCTCAGAAATCAAGAGAGACTCTGAAATGTAAAACAAACAAACAAACAAACAAAAAAATACATTTAATATCATTTGCTTCTAAAGTGTTTCAGAGTCACAGGATAAGTGATAAACTATAACCTGTTTCAAAATTAATCCAATACAAGCACACCATCCCAAGTAAAGTCAAATTTACTTACCTGGAAGTAAATCCATCTAAGTCGTAAAAGGTGATTTATTTGTGATACAAAGAAAAAGAGAGGACAAAAACTTAATACTAGAAAGTACCAAATTTTTAAAAATTATAAAACATCCTCAAAATGGGAATTATCCAGAAGTGGGATTATCCAAAATACCAGCCACCAACAGTTTCATTCAACCAAAGAAGTTGGATAGTCAAAAATTTATAAGTTTATCTTAAACTTTAAAACATACACCCAAAATAGGAAATTTTAAAAAATATGTGAGTTTTGCATTTGAGAAAGACTTTAGCTGAATTAACACATTTGAACAGTGGTCACCAAATCTCAAACCTTTGATGTATACTAAATTCCCATCAAACATTTTCAAATTTGAAAAGAAAAAAAAAACTTGCCAATCTGCCTGGTTATTTTAAAACACCAACATTATTGGCCAACATTATTGGATCTGAGTGAGAGAAAGGCTGTGCATCTCCCTTTCCAAACAGCCCCATTAAGATACGCTCAATCCTCTTCTACAATCTTTTTCCTCCTCTTCCTCTACCTCCTCCCCATACACACGGGGGGGGGGGGGAGTACAGGGACAAATCTATCCAGAATCTAAGTAGGCAAAACACACAAACAAAAGATAACTTATAAAATTAAAATACTACAGCATCATTATTTCCAATTTAATGTGTCTTCATAAGAGCCACCTTTCTACTATCACTGCTCATTTAACTTCTCCTGAAACTGGGATTCCATGTCTATAAATTGAATATAAATATCTTACGAAGTTGTCCTAAGAACAACATCAGGTAATGAATGTGAAAAAATCTTGAAAATGTTAATTTCCTTTAAAATGTAAAGTATTATTAATCATAATGGACTTTCCCAATTTCAGCAGCCCATTTTAATTAAAGTAAACCTACCTACTCATTATAATACCATTGAAAATGAACTTAACATAGCTGCCATCCTATGTACCTGTTATTTTTTCTAACTACTGTTTATAGAGCATCTATCACATACAACGTACTGCTCTAGATGTTTTATACATTATCATCTCAATCTTCCCAACACCTCAATTAGATAAATAACATCCTCCCCATTTGCACATAAGAAACTGAAAACAAAGAGAGGTTAAAGTGGTATAAAATATAGTGGTATTAAATGAATATCTCAAGAAATTGTCCTTTATAATGACTTTTCCAACATTACTAATGAAGTTACATTTCTATCAGCTTTTAGTGAAGATCTATACTTAGAATACCAAGCTCCAATGAGGCCAAAGATAAGCTTTAAAAGCAAAAGCAAAATCTTCATTAGCCTGAGAAACTTCAAATATTAAAATTTAAGACTACTGTTATATTATTATTACATACTGTATTATTATCATACTATCTATATTCTTTTCCAACCTGAGTTTTTGAATCTATTTTTAGAATTATCCATGGTGATCCATGTATACAGTTCCCTCATTTTAACTGCTACATGGTATTCCAGTACATGAATAAACTAAAATTTATTATCTACATTTTCCCTTGCAGAATTGTTAAACTGTTTTTACTTTTTTGCTATTAAAAACAAATCTGCTGTGAACAACTTTCGTACATGTCTCTGTTCCTGTGAAAGAGTTTCTCCAGGACAGATGGGAGTAAATAGCTGAACTGCAGGATATGATCACGTGGTACATTGTCTTCAAAGATGAAGGCAACAAGTCTTTCCATGCTCCTATGCAATGTGACTGCCACTCCTTCCATCAAAAGGTGGAGCTGGCTTTGCGACTTGCTTTGACAAATAAAATGCATGGAAGCCACACTCCTGTGGGTTTAGGTCCCAGACATCAACTTTCACTTTTGTTTTTAAACCGCTGCCCTCAGACTACCACATGAGGAGGCCAGTCTAGCCTACTAGAAGAGAAGAGGCCACATGGCAGAGAAACCAACAACCAGCAAAAACTGCCAGTCCTGTGAGTGAGACCATCTTGAACCTTCCAGCCCAGCCAATGTCCCAGCCGAATGCAGCTGCCATCAATGAGCCCAGGGAAAACATACAGAGGAGGGACTACCCTGACAACTCACAGAATAAGGAGAAATAAGAAATCACTGTTTTAAGCCACTAAGTTTGGGGGTGGTTTGTTATGCAGCATGAGAAAACTGGCATAGACCAACGTCAATTCTATTGAGTATTGCCAAACCCTTCTCCAAAGCCATTACCAATATAAGTTCCCACCAGCAGAATAAGAGTTTCTATTTCCACAATCAAAAAGACACACAATGGTATATATTGTTCATAGTTATATACTTACAGAAAATACAAAAACATGCATAGAAGAAAGGAGCTTCAGTTTTGTATAGAAGATTTTTTCTTTAAGTCTTGGGCAAATACGGCAAAATGTTAATACTTAACTAAATCTGGGTTGTGGGTACATGGATGTCAATCTGCAATATTTTAATTTTTCTATCTGAAATATTTAAAAAATTAAATATTTTTAGACCTGTTACAAGAATGTAATTCATTTCTAAGTTAAAATATAACAATGCATAGCAAATTTATAAAAAATGAAATATCAGTGAATTCTCAAATGTTATTTTCCGAGAATAATCTAGTTACCAAATTCATCCTCCAAGCACAACTTTTCTGTTTTACCTCTAGCAGAAATGCTTTCTAGGCTGTTTACATTCTATTATGACCAAGTACTAATATTTGAACACAAACCTTTTTGAAGTTTGGAGATTTTTTTCTTAAAAAGTATTTTGGGGTCAAAATATATTCAACAATTCTAACTGTATAATGCTGCAAGGGCAGGAGCTCAGGCTATACCTCTACTAACTCCAGAACCTATCTCAGGAAGTTGCTTTTTAAAATAAATTCCTGATGAAGTACTGTGGGTCTATCTCCTGCCTCCTTGTCATTCTGTTTGTTTTCCACTGCACCCTGGATGGCTCACCCAAGATGCTCCAACACTTGCTATGCTTTTACCTTCCTTTGGCCACTTCGGCCTTGGCTATTTCCTTATCTCTGATTTCCTCCAGCTAGTACTCTTATACTTACCAAATCCAGCTTTCCATTTTAAGAGAAACAGGAGGCCGGGCGCGGTGGCTCAAGCCCGTAATCCTAGCACTCTGGGAGCCTGAGGCAGGAGGATCGCTCAAGGTCAGGAGTTCGAAACCAACCTGAGCAAGAGCGAGACCCCATCTCTACTATAAATAGAAAGAAATTAATTGGCCAACTAAAAATATATAGAAAAAATTAGCCGGGCATGATGGCGCATGCCTGTAGTCCCAGCCACTTGGGAGGCTGAGGCAGAAGGATTGCTTGAGCCCAGGAGTTTGAGGTTGCTGTGAGCTAGGCTAATGCCACGGCACTCTAGCCCAGGCAGCAGAGTGAGACTCTGTCTCAAAAAAAAAAAAAAGAGAGAGAGAAAAGGAGAGAGGTATCTAGCTTTTTTAGCCCAAACACCAATCACAGGACTAACTTGAACTTTAAAATTCCAAGTTTATTAGAGAATCCAACAGCACCTCTGA
>CAUYRT010042878.1:0-20159 GCA_963574885.1 Lepilemur ruficaudatus | reverse complement strand
TGTGGGTCTTCTCTTGTTTATTAGCTTTCAGTGAACTGTAGAAACTATGCGGAGTTAAAAAACAAAATGTTTTTTGGCTCAAAAACCAGGATTAAATGGCTCAAAGAAAAGGAAATTGATGGAATTAAACAGGTGTGTTACCTGGTAACTGTTTTCCTGGCCATTCTGAGCGTTTCATATCGGTCATTTCTTAATACCACGTCCCTGCTACCACTCCCTGCCTTGCATGTGACGCATCCACAGAGCTTTCTGAACAATAGGCAGAAACTTGGTGAAAATGTGAGGAAAGATTTGAAAGAGAAGTAGAAAAATAATTAACTAGTTCCATGAGTTTTTTTTTTTTTGAGACAGAGTCTCACTCTGTGGCCCGGGCTAGAGTGCCGTGGCGTCAGCCTAGCTCACAGCAACCTCAAACTCCTGGGCTCAAGCAATCCTTCTGCCTCGGCTTCCCGAGTAGCTGGGACTACAGGCATGTGCCACCATGCCCAGCTAATTTTTTACATATATTTTTAGTTGCCGAATTAATTTCTTTCTATTTATAGTAGAGACGGGGTCTCGCTCTTGCTCAGGCTGGTCTTGAACTCCTGACCTTGAGCTATCCACCCGCTTCGGCCTCCCAGAGTACTAGGGTTACAGGCGTGAGCCACCGCGCCCGGCTAGTTCCGTGAGTTTTTACGCTGATCATTTCTAAAAATTGGGGTATTTAGAGGAAATACATGATTTCCACTTAAGGAAATACAGTGCCACATATTTAATTGCAAAATGTATTTCTGCCTTCCACCTTTTTGACGATTGAATATTAAAAACAGTTCTTGATCATTTCATATAATACATTGAGAGATCATTCCTCTTGTAATAAACAATACTTTTTCTAAATGTTACTTACGAACATTAAGGGAGAAAAACTCTTAAGGAAACAAAGAGCCATACAGACAAAATGCACCTTTCAGTAAATGGTAAATTTTATGTTACATGGTTTTTACCACAATAAAACACATACACGCACACCCCCCTTTGGGTTTTTTAGGATTTTTTCCCTAGACTGTTAGCAATGGGAAGCCTCACTGAAACTCTATTTTAATGTCTCCTCTATTTTTTTTTTTTTTTTTGAGGGAGAGTCTCACTCTCTTGCCCAGGCTAGAGTGAGTGCCGTGGCGTCAGCCTAGCTCACAGCAAACTCAAACTCTTGGGCTCAACCGATCTTCCTTCCTCAGCCTCCTGAGGAGCTGGGACTACAGGCATGTGCCACCATGCCTGGCTAATTTTTTCTATATTTTTTAGTTGGCCAATTAGTTTCTTTCTATTTTTTAGTAGAGACGGGGTCTCGCTCTTGCTCAGGCTGGTTTCGAACTCCTGACCTCAAGCGATCCTCCCGCCTTGGCCTCCCAGAGTGCCGGGATGACAGGCATGAGCCACCACCCCCGGCCTGAAACTCTATTTTGAAGAATTTGAACCTGTCGATCAACTTGTTGTGCGATTAGTGTATGTAGGTTCATGTTTTTGTTTTAAATATTCTTTGGTTCTTCTTGGTATATTTTATTGTGCTAAGAAGTAACAAAACCATTCGTTTTTGCCAGATAAGCCTCAAGTATTATGTTTGTCTAAGAAACATTCTCTGTGTATATTTAAATTAACATAATTATTTCTCAAAACCGGAGAAAAGTGTTTCAGCACTAGGAGGATTATTTGACTTTTGTGCACTGAGAGCAGCTGAGCTGATGTGTGCCATGTACAAATTCTTTTTTTTTTTTTTTTTTGAGACACAGTCTCACTCTGTTGCCCGGGCTAGAGTGAGTGCCGTGGCGTCAACCTAGCTCACAGCAACCTCAAACTCCTGGGCTGAAGCGATCCTCCTGCCTCAGCCTCCCGAGTAGCTGGGACTACAGGCGTGCGCCACCACGCCCAGCTAATTTTTATATATATGTATATTTTAGTTGTCCAGCTAATTTCTTTCTATTTTTTTAATAGAGACGGGGTCTTGCTCTTGCTCAGGCTGGTCTTGAACTCCTGGGCTCAAATGATCTGCCCGCCTTGGCCTCCCAGAATGCTAGGATTACAGGCGTGAGCCACCACACCTGGCCTGAACTTTAGTTTTCTCTATAAATGGATAATTCATGGATTTATTATCAGAAAAACTGGACCACTGTTGATTCTAAAGCAGTTTTTTAGGGAGTGACCAAAATGAGTTGTTGTAAAGTCTAAAGGTCCCAAAAGTCTAAATACTCTATCTTTGAGTCTTTAGCTGTAGACCAGGACTTTGAGGTTAATGAAAAAATACCCTATGGAAAATTATATACCAAAGACTATTAACCTGGTGAGGCAAGGTTCACCTCAGGCAAGCAGAATTGGATAGTTGGCAGACAGGGTTATTGCCTTTGTTTGTTTCAGTTGATACTATTGTCGTTTAAAACAAGAAGAAGAAAATTAAAAGCTAAAAAGCAACAAAAATTTGGAAGAAATAATGCCCTTGGAATCCCACTACCTGGATGTACAGATATATATTTATTTTCATAAACGGAAAAATACTATATATTCCATTTTAAAGACTTTTAAAAACACTCCGTATTTCATAGAGATACTTCTATGTCAGTAATCATACATTATGAATTCTTGGTAGGTACATAATAGATAACGTGGATATGCTTATGTTTTAATTATATTAGAAACCACCTAGACCACTTCAACCCCTTTAGTGAAGTGTAATAGACATGAGGTTAACGTACACATATTAAAGTATTAATTTTGACATGTATATACTCTGTATAAACCATCATGGTAGTGAACATATTTATCACTCCAAAAGTTTCCTCATTACTGTTATAAATCCCTCCCTCCTGTACTACCCTCGTCACCAATCCCAGGCAAGCACTGATCTGTTTTCTTTCACTATAGATTAGCTTGCATTTTTTTAGAATGTTATATAAATATATCCATTTACAGATGGGTAAAATGTAAACTCTTCTGTCTGACTTCTTTCATTCAGCAGGTTCATCTCTGTTTTTGCGTATGTTAGTAGGTCATTTAAAAAAATTGCTGAGTATGGATTTACCACAATTTATTTGTTCATGTATTAATGGATATTTGGGTTGTTTCCTGTCCAGGGCTATTACAGATAAAGTTGCTCTGAACATCCATGTACAAATCTTTGTATGGGCATAGGCTGTCATTTCTCTTGGGTAAATAAATATGAGTGGAATGGCTGGGTTATATGTAGGTGTATATTTAATTTTATAGGAAACTGCAAGTCATTTCCCAAAGTAGTTGTGCCATTTTATATTCCCACCAGCAATGCATGAGAATTTCAGGCTATCTTTTTTCTGGTGCATTTCCTTTGTACCTTTTCTATAAATATGTTATGTATACATAACAGTGTCTAGTTCTAGATTTTTGTTTTCTTTCATCCAGTTTTCTTTCTTGATGCTAGTACCCCACTGTCATAGTGAGACTTTGCACAAAGTCTTGAAATCAGATAATATTAAGTCCTCCAACTTTATTCTTCTTTTAAAAAGTTGTTTTGGCCATTTTAGGTCCTTTGCTTTTCTAGATTAATTTTAGAATCAGTTTTTTCTACAAAATAGCCGCTGGAATTTGATTTGGTTTGCATTTAATCTATAGACAGAATTTACAACTTGCAAATTGAGTCTTCTGGCCCATAAACATTATATATTTCACTATTTGTGTTCTTTAATTCTCTCAAAAATGTTTTGAATTTTCTAGTGTACAGGTCTGTTGTATCTTTTGTCAAAGTTATATCTTCTGATGCTCCTGTAAATGGTATTTTTTAATTTCAATGCTTGTCATTATATATGAAAATATAATATATAACTGATTTTTGTATATTGGTCTCATCTTGCAACCTTGGTAAATTTAATTACTATTTTTTAAGAATTTTTGTAGAGATTCCTTTGGATTTTCTACATAAGTAATCATGTTTGTGAACAAAGACTGCTTCACTTCATTTCTAACTGAATGCATCCTTTATTTCTTTTTCTTGACTTATTGCATGTCAGTTAGAACCTGCAATACAATGTTGAATACAAGTGGTGCAAGTGAACATTCTTGTCTTTTTTCCTGATTTGAGGGAGAAGGCATTCAGTTTTTCACCATTAAGTATGATGTTAGCTGAGGAATTTCTTTTTTATTCCTAGTTTGCTGAGGGATTCTTTATTTTAGTCAAAAATTTATATTGCATCTTGTTAAATGTATTTCTTGCGTCTATTGAGAGGATGATGTGGTTTTCTTTTTCATTATTATTTGATATTTGAATATTAAACCAACTTTACTTTCCTGGGGTAAATGATACATAGTTATGATATATATTTCTTTTTGTATTTATTGGATTTTACTTACTAAAATTTTATTTAGGTTTTTTTTTTTCTTTTTTGCACTTGAATTTATAAGGGATGGTAGCCTGTAGTTGTCATGTTTGTATATCTGGCTAATTCTGACCTCACAGAATGAGTTAGTAAGTATTCCTTTCTTCTTCAGTATTGTGGAAAAATGTTTGTATAGATTTCCTAGTTTTTTCCTCAAATGTTTGGTAGAATTCACCAGTAAAGCCTTGAAAAAATACAATGAGGAGAAAATAAGTCAATTGAAACTGATTCATAACTGATGCAATTGTTATAACTAGCAGACAAAATCATTAAATATTTATTAGGTACAGTTCCTATAGCTGTATTTCATATATTCAAAAAGTAGAGGCAAGGAATTGACATAACTAGAAAACACAGAATGGATGGAACCTAGTAAACAAAACTGGGAAGGCTATAGAAGACTTGAGCAGCACAGTCAACCAGCTTGACCTAATTGACAGTTAAACTTACAAACGAGAGATATACGTTCTTTCCAAGTACAAATGGCAGATTTACCGAGATAAACCATGTTATGGTTCATAAAATAAGTCTTTATACATTTTAAAGGATTCGAGTCAAAGCAGATATGTTTTTTGACCACAATGCAATTATATTGGAAGTCAATGAGAAAAATAACTCTGGAAAATCCCCCAAATATTTGGAAACTAAGTAGCACACTTTAAATACCTCAAAAGTCAAAAAAGAAATCAAAAGCTAAATGATTAAGTATTTCAAACTGAAATACGAAATATGAAAACCAACATTTCAAATTTTGTGAGGTGTTTCTTATATTCATTTTCTATTGCTGTTTTAACAAGTCACCACAAACATAGTGACTTAACACAGATTTACTCTCTTACAGTTTTGGAGATCTTGGTCTAAAATGGGTTTCATTGGGCTAAAATCAGCAGGTCTGTGTTTCTTCTGGAGACTCAATGGGAAAATCTGTTCCCTTGTCTTTTCCATCTGTTAGAGGCTACCTGCATTCCTTGTCTGGGTCCCCTTCTTTCCTGTTCACAGCCAACAGCATAACATCTTCAGAACTCTCTCTGGTTCTCTTGCCTCCCTCTTTCACTTGTAAGTATCTTTTGATTATATTGGATCCACTGGGTTAATCCCAGTTAATTGTTAATCCCAGTTAATCCCATCTCAAGATCCTTAATTTTTGTTTTTAATGTTGTTTGTTAGCACAGTCACAAATGCAGACTTAAGTAGTCCACAACATATAACCAAACCAATGAACAACTCCTATTGTACACCTCACAGTTACCAGCTTAAGGTATTTCACTGCAGGTTTTCACAACTCCTGATTCAAACCTTTAGTCTTTTAATAATAAAGTAGATTGCCATATATAATAAAATACATTAACTACTCATTTTCTATACGGTATTTTATAGCCAGTTGTCCATCTTATATATATGAGATGACAGTCCCTAAAAATTCTGTTAAATATCAATGTTCCCTTTCGAGAAAGGAAAACAAATTCCTTTTCTTTTAGATAAGGAAGTATGTAGACTTAGAGGGACTTTACATAAATGGCCGTGTGTGTAACCCGTACAAAATTAAGCTATTTTCAATTGACAGACTACAAGCAACTGAACCCAAATGTCTAAATGTACATTGTTTTCTGTGCTACATTTCAGCTAATATTGCAGAACTAATGACATTTTTAAAAGTTGCTGTTACCAGTTCTGTCTAACGTATCAAGATACTTTAAGTTACAACAAAATCTTAGGAAATAAGACTAAATAATGTCTGTTATAGAAATACCTTACTCTTGACCAACTCCCACCCTCCCGTTACATCTTCAGAATCACACACAGCTGTCTTCTGTGACAGACTATCTAAGAATTGTGAAAACCCAATTTATGTAGCATATTTTGTGATCCACTGTGTGGCCATCCTATCATGTTCTGCTTTGTTGGTCATATGCTGAGTGACAATATATCCCAACAAGGTGTCAGCAGGATTATAGTCTCTAAGAAGTGAGCAGATAGAAAGGAGGACTTTAGAAATGGTTATCTTTCAACATGTCCAAGCAAATAACTTCTTGACTGTTAATATTACAATGATAGAGCCTTGTCCGTAATATTATAATAATAGAGTCTTGTCCGAAATGTAACCTTTGGAGACTTGAAGGGATATTCTGGTGTAAAAGTATTATCAAAGAAAAGAATACACCACCCTCATACACAGATCCTGGAGGCCCTAGTATGGTTGATCTCCATTCATAGATGTTATTGCCTTTGTGACCAGTACTGCAGTTTAGGTGGAGGATGTAAAGTGATGTGTGCCAGGTCCTTCTGAACCCTGCTCTTCCCAGGGCGTCCTGTAACTTCCTGTGGGACTGATCTCTTCCTTCTCCATGATCTGCTCTTAGCTGGCACTGGACACAGAGCTGTTTCCCACAGTTTTCTCCATCTGCACCAACCCTCAACTTCACCTCAAGATCCTTAATTTTATCACATTCGCGAAGTCAGTTTTGCCATGTAAGGTTACATATTCACAGAGTCCCAGCATTAAGACATCTTTGATGGTCCATTATTTTGCCTACCACACCACTAAAGCAATACTTGGATGGAAGTTTATACAACTTACTGCATATATTAGGAAAGAAAACAGGCCGGGCGCGGTGGCTCACGCCTGTAGTCCTAGCACTCTGGAAGACTGAGACAGGAGGATCACTCAAGGTCAGAAGTTCGAAACTACGAAAGAAAACAATATCTCAAATTATTAACCTCAGCTTCCACCTAAAGAAACTATTAAAATAAGAGCAAATTAAACGCAAAGGAAACGGAAGAAAGGAAATAATAAAGATAAGATATGAAGTAAATGAAATGGAAAACAGAAACACAAAGGGGAAAATCTATAAAACCAATCAGTGGTTACTGAGAATATCAATAAAATTAATAAACCTTTATACCACTAAACACCTATAATCAAAAAAGTAGAAAGATTTCAAATAAACAATCTTAATGATATACTTCAAGGAACTAGAAGAGCAAGGACAAACCAAACCCAAAACGGGTGGAAGGAAAGAAGTAGTAAAAATCAGAGCAGAACTAATGGAAATAGAGACTAAAAAATTTTTTTAAAAATACAAAGGATTAATAAAATGAAAAGTTGGCTTTTTGAAAAGATATACAAAATTGATAAACTACTTGCCAGACTGACCAAGAAAAAAATAGAAGAGATCCCAATAAAGTCAGAAATGAGAAAGGAGACATTACAACTGATACCACCGAAATGCAAAAGATGATCAGGAAATATGAGCAACTATGCACCAACAAACTGGAAAACCTAGAAGTAAATAAATTTCTGAATACATACAATCTAGCAAGATAGAATCAGGAAGAAATAGAAAACCTAAACAGACCAATAGCAAGTAATGAGATTGAAGCAGTAGTAAAAAGTCTACCAGCAAAGAAAAGTCCAAGACTGGATGACTTCAGTGCTGAATTGTACCAAATTTTCAAAGAACTAACACTAAAATTGAAGAGGAGGGAACTTGCCCTCACTCATTCTACAGAGCCAGCATTACCTTGGTACCAAAACCAGAGACAGATGCAACAAAAAAAGAAAATCATAGACCAGTATCCCTGATGAATATAGATACAAAAATCCTCAACAAAACAGTAGCAAACCAAATCCAATAGCGCATCAAAAAAATATTATACCATGATCAAGTGGGATTTATCCTGGGGATGCAAGTATGTTTCAACACAGATGAATCAGTGAACATGATACATCACATCACATCACATCAGCAGAATTAAGAACAAAATCCTTATGATCATCTCAATAGACACAGAAATGGAATTTGACAAAATTCAATATCCCTTCATGATAAAAACTTCAGGAAATTAGGCATGAAAGGAATGTACCTCAACATAATAAAGGCCATGTATGAAAAATCCGTAGCTGACGTCATACTGAATGGGAAAAAGCTGAAAGCCTTTCCTCTAAGAACTGGGACAAGACCAAGTATGCTCATTCTAACAATTCCTATCCAGTGTAGTACCAGAAATCCTCGCAGTCAGTCCTCGCAGAGCAGTCACAATCAGGCAAGTGCAAGAAATAAAAGGCATTTAAGTTGGAAAAGAGGAAGTCAAATTGTTCCCCATGTTGGTAATAGAATCTTATAAGTAGAAAAACCTAAAGACTCCACCTAAAAACTCTTAGATCTGATAAATTCAGTAAAGTTATAGTATACAAAATCAATATACAAACATCAGCATTTCTGTATACCAGTAATGAACTAGCTGAGAAATCAATAAGGCAATTTCATTGACAATAGCTACAAAAAAAAAACACATAGGAATAAATTTAAACAATGATGTGAAAGATTTCTACTGGGGAAACTGAAAAGTGCTGATAAAAGAAATTGAAAAATACACAAACAAATGGATCCCATGCTCGTGGACTAGAAGAATATCATTAAAATGACCATACTGCCCCAAAGCACTCGACATACTCAATGCAATCCCTAACAAAATACCAACATCACTTTTTAGAGAATTAGAAAATACAATCATAAAATTAGTATGGAACCAAAATAAGAGACTGAATAGCTAAAGTAGTCCTGAGCAAAAAGAACAAAGCTGGAGGCATCACACTACCTGACTTCAAAATATATTACAAGGCTATGGTAATCAAAACAGCATGGTATGGGTACAAATACAGACACATAGACCAATGGAACAGAATAGAGAATGCAGAAATAAATCCACATATTTACCGTCAACTGATTTTCAACAAAGACACCAATAACATAAATTGGGGGAAAGGACAGTCTCTTCAATAAATGGTGCTGGAAATATTGATATGCAAAAATTGAAACTGGATCCCCTATCTCTGACCATATGCAAAAATAAACTCAAGATGGATTGAAGACTTACATATAAGACCCAAAACTATAAAATTGCTAGAAGAAAACTTAGGGGAAACACTTCAGGATATTGAGCTAGGGTCTAGGCAAAGATTTTATGGCTCAGACCTCAAAAGCACAGATAACAAAAACAAAAATAGACAAATGAGACTAAAGCTTCTGCACAGTGAAGGAAACAACACAGTAACAAGACAACCTGTTGAAATGTATTCAACTCAACAATGAAATTCCATTAAAAAGTGGGCAGAGGACATGAATAGACATTTCTCAAAAAAAAAAAAAAAAGACATACAAATGGCCAACAGGTGTATGAAAAAATGCTTAACATCACTAATCATTGGGGAAATGCAAATCAAAACCACTATGAGATAACATCTTACCTAGTTAGAATGGGTGTTTTTTAAAAGATAAAAAATAACTGATGCTGGCAAGTATGCAGAAAAGAGGGAATACTGTTGGTAGGAATGTAAATTACTGTAGCCACTGTGGAAAACAGTATGGAGATTTCTCAGAAACTAAAAATAGAACTAGCATACAATCCAGCAATCCCACTACTAGGTATTTATCCAAAGGAATGGAAATCAATCTATCAAAGTGCAGTGATATCCTGCACTCACGTTTATCCCAGCACTATACACAGTTGCAAAAATACGGGATTGACCTAAACATCCATCAGTGGAAGAACTGAGTAAGATAATGTGGGATATATACACAATGGAATACCACAAGGCCATATAAAAGAATGAAACCGTGTCACTTGCTGCAGTAGGGATGGAACTGGAAGCCATTATGTCAAGTGAAATCACCAGGCACAGAAAGACACATATGCTACATGTTCTCACTCATATATGGTAGCTAAAAAAGTTGATCTCATGGAGATAGAGAGTAGAATGATAGATACTAGAGGCTGGGAAGGGTATGTGGGTAGATGAGGGAGATGAAGAGAGATCAATATGTGGGTGTAAACATACAGTTAGAAGAAGTAAGTTCTGTTGTTCAATAGAGTAGGGTGACTGTAGTTAGCAACAGTGTATTACGTATTTCAAAGTAGCTATAAAAGCGAACTTGAAATGTCGATGACACATAGAAATGATAAATACTCAAGATTATGGATGCCTCAAATACCCTGACTTGATCATTACACATTCTAAGCATATAACAAATAAATGTTCCCCCAAAATATATAAAATATATGTATCGATAAAAGGTATCTCTTTTTTTAAAAAATGAGATTTGATTCTTAATTTGATGATGTATAGTGTTAAAGCCAAAGGTAAAAAAAAATTTGTGTTCTAGATATCTGTTTTTGATAGAGTTTAAGTCTATATTCTTTTTTTATACTTTTATGTGGGCCCTCATGCTATTCAAGTTCCTCGTGAAGCTTGAATAGAGTGGAAAGGTTTTAATATGCAATGGGAAGCATAATAACAATCCAATATATATTTCAAATGGCAACTCCTAAGAAGATACTGGAAAAACACTGATAGACTTACTCTCTAGTGTTTCTTTTGGTTGACATCTCTCAGTGATCCAATACTGTGACGTATTTTATCGCCATCATTATTTTTTTTCAGGTCATTTACATCTTCATTGTAAAACTTGTCTTTCTCTCACCTGGCTTTCTTCTTTGTGCCTTCCCAGTTTCTTAAACTGTCACATATTCTTAGATTCCCATGAGGATCTGTGAAAGGAAAAAAAAGAGGGGAGGGGGACAGAATAGGATCCACTACCTATAGAAAGTTTTTTTTTCTCCCCAGACTTTTACAGGGGTACACACATTTTGTTTACATAATTTGCTTTTGTACAGTTTGCCCTTCACCCAGTTAGTGTGCATTGTGCCCATTAGAGGTGAATTTACCCTTTCCCTCCCCTCCCCTCCCACCTACTTGATTTCCCTTGAGTTTTACTTCCATATGTGCACATAAGTGTTGTTCAATTAGTTTCAATTTAGTATCGAGTACATGTGGTGTTTTTCTGTTCTTGTGATACTTTACTAAGAATAGCCTCCAGTTCCATCCAGGCTGTTACAAAGGATACTAGATCACTATTTTTTTTATGGCTGAGTAGTGCTCCATTGTGTGTGTGTGTGTGTGTGTGTGTGTGTGTGTGTGTGTGTGTAAAACATTTTATTAATCCAGTCATGTATTGATGGCATTTGGGTCGATTCCAAATTTTTGCAGTTGTGAATTGTGCTGCTATAAACATTTAAGTATAAGTGTCTTTTTTATAAAATCTGTTTTTTTTTCCTGTGAGTAAATACGTAGTAGTGGGATTGCTGGATCAAATGGTAGGTCCACTTTGAGTTCTTTGAGGTATCTCCATACTACTTTCCACAGAGGTGATACTAGTTTGCAGTCCCACCAACAGTGTATAAGTGTACCTTTCTCTCCACATCCATGCCAACATCTATTGTTTTGGGACTTTTTGACAAAGGCTATTCTCACTGGAGTTAGGTGATACTTCATTGTGGTTTTGCTTTGCATTTCCTTGATGATTAGAAACGTTGAACATTTTTCCATGTGTTTGTTGGCCTAATATTAGTCTGTCTTCTTTTGAAAAGTTTCTGTTCATGTCTTTTGCCCACATTTTAATGGGGTTTTTTGATTTTTTTCTTGCTGATTTGCTTGAGTTCTTTGTAGATTCTGGTTATCAGTCTTTTGTCAGATGTGTAGCATGCAAATATTTTCCCATTCTGTAAATTGTCTGTTTGCTCTGTTGGTTGTGTCCTTGGCTTTGCAGAAGCTTTTTAATTTGATCAGGTCCCATTTATTTTTGTTGTTGCTGTGATTGCTTTTGGGGTCTTCTTCATAAATTCTTTGCCTAGGCCGATATCTGTAGGAGTTTTTCCAACATTTTCTTCTAGAATTCTTATAGTTTCATGCCTTAAGTTTAAGTCTGTTATACATCATGAATTAATTTTTGTGTGAGATGAAAGGTGCAGATCCCGTTTCATTCTTCCGCATGTGGCTATACAGTTTTCCCAGCACCATTTCTTAAATAGGGACTGTTTACCCCAGTGTATGTTTTTGTCTGCTTTGTCAAAGATCAGATGGCAATATCAGTATGGATTCATATCTATGTTCTCTGTTCTGATACATAGATGTATGTCTCTGTTTTTGTGCCAGTACCATGCTTTTTGGTTACTGTAGCCTTGTAGCATAGCTTGAAGTTTGGTAAAGTGATTCCTCCTGATTTGTTCTGCAAAAATTCTCAATAAAATCCTAGCAAACCAAATTCAACTGCACATCAAAAAAACAATTCACCATGATCAAGTGGGATTCATCCCAGAGATGCAAGGTTGATTAAACATACACAAATCTATAAATGTAATTCACCATATAAGTAGAAGCAAAAACAAAGACTATAGCTTGTCAGTAGACACAGAAAAAGCATTTGACAAAATTCAACACCCTTTTGTCTTAAGAACTCTTGAAAAAATAGGCATAGATGGGACATACCTCGAAATTATTAAAGCCATATACAACAAACCCACAGCCAACATCCTACTGAAGGGGGAGTATTTGAAAGCATTCCCACTTAGAACTGGAACCAGACAAGATTACCCCTATCACCACTCGTATTCAACATAGTACTGTAAGTCCTAGCCAGAGCAGTTAGACAAGAGAAGGAAATCAAGGCTATCCAGATGGGAAAAAAAGAGGTCAAACTATCACTCTTCGTTGACAATATGAACTTACGTCTAGAAAATTCCAAAGATTCACCCAGGAGACTGCTGGAACTGATAAATGAATTCAGCACATCTCAGGCTACAAAATCAGTGCACTCAAATTAGTAGCTTTCATGTACACCAATTATCAGTCAAGCTGAGAATCAAATCAAAGACACAATACCTTTCACAATAGCAACAAAGAAAATAAAAAACTTAGGAATATATTTAACTAAGGAGGTGAAAGACCTCTACAGGGAGAATTACAAAACACTGAGGAAAAAAATTACAGGGAATGTAAACAGATGTAAAAACATACCATGCTCATGGATTAGCAGAATCAGCATTGTTAAAATGTCTACACTACCCAAAGTGATTTACAAATTCAATGCAATCCACATTAAAATGGCAGCATTATTTTTTGCAGACCTTGAAAAAATGGTTCTATGCTTCCTGTGGAACCAGAAAAGACCCTGAATAGTTAATGCAATCTTATGTAATAAGAAACTATTCATTAGAGGGACACAGTTTTAAATATGATGTAACGTGAATGATTTAGTGCCAATTTGTAGGATCTCAAAACCTGGAAAAAATATAAGTTATTAAAATGTGAAAAAAATCAGGAATAAGTGAAAAGGGATTAAAACTGAAAGTTCCATTATTGGAACATTCTACTGTTCATGTATAACCTGTGGCAATGCACTTGGGCCCTTCCCTGACTAGTAGAGAAGTATCTATACTTAATAAGTCATCATAGCCTCATCTTAATGTTGTGTCACTTCAATCTGTAGACCCTAACTCTGGACACATTAATCTCAAGTGTTGAAACTAGAGAGTTTATGTTGTATTCCTTAATAAGGGAGAGCTAGAAGGGGTACTTTTTGTAATTCAGAATCTCTTACTTGGCAATTGGGTGGCCACAAGATCTTCAGCCAGTCTGCTCAGTTTAAGTACTTCCAGACCATCCCATTCTTTTTATCAGATTGTTTGGTAAAAAATTTAAGATCTTCTTCTAACCCTGAAAATTCTCTCCACAAATGTAGAAAAGAAAGAAAACAGCTTTATTATTGAATAAACATTAACAGAACTGCACAGTGAGCATCACAGACAACCCACTAAGGAGATTGCAGACTGAAGGAAGCCTTACTCTTTTATATAGCCAGGCGTATATAATCTGTTACTGTACATTTGTATTCTTACATAACAGTAACTTGTCCTCATGTTACAGGACTTTACCAGTACCATTTGCTATACTTAGTTCATCCTAAATTCTTCTGGTAATATGGGTGCCCATCTGTGGTACTTAATTGCCTTTATCCAAATGAAAAATAAAACTTATATCTTTATGACAGTTAGGTAGTTAGCCAGGTGCCCAGGTGAAACTTCCGTAGTGATAGGAAGACAAGGCTTTATGTTCCTTGATGCTTACATTTCAAAGAGATGGCTCCTTGGGTACATAAGGAAACATTTCTGAGTTGTAATGCTGACATAAAGCTTTTTTAGCCTTTAGAAAGATTTGCTTATGTATCAGAGGGATAGAGGTAAGATTTACAATTAGAAGTCTTTTCAAGAAGATCTAAGAAAAGAGAGAGGAAAAAGTCTTTTTCCTTTATGGCACCAGGGAAAATTGGAAAAAAACATTTAAACTCCTACAACTTACTTGGGCACCTACCTAATTAGTGAAGAAATTGTCTAGTAAAGAGAAACAATATTAATATTGTCGTAAACAATATTTACTAACATGGTATCTTTATTAAAAGTTGCCCTTAGATTTATATTGCATAGCTAGTTGGATACCTTGGGATTAAAAGGTTACCTGCCTTATGTAATCGCCTCTTTTAAATTCTTTTAATCTGTGTGGAATGGTGTTTCCTTTTTTTTTTAATGCAAAACTAATACTTTCAATAAAAATAAGTAAAAATAAAATTTAAAAATTTTGGTTAGAGTGCTATTTAAAAAATTTTATACAGAAAAACAGAACTAATACTCTCTAAGGGCTCCATGAGTTATCCAGATCCTCTCGAGATCAAAATAATATGTAAAATTATAATGTTGTTCTGAGTCAAATTAATACAGCTTTAAGAATGTATTCCAATAGTATTTTTCTAAAGAGCAGTCTGTCCTAAAATCTAGAACAAAAGGCCTCTACATTAGTTATACAAGATAAAACAGGATTTGAAACTGAACGCATCAACTTTAAAAGTTTTACTTTTTTATTTGTCCCAATTTTAAATTGTTATCAACATTGAAAGGCAGAGAAAAGTCCCATTTGTTCAAATTATGTGGGCTGAGTATTAACATTAAACTTTTTCTTGTTTCCTTCCAGTCTTTACATAAGTATTTTACATGGTTATTAATGTAATATAGGTATAATTTTGTGCTTTTTGGCCTTTTCCATTTTTTACCTGTAACCTCATCCTAATTGAATCTTGTTAGCCTGAATCCAAATCTATGCTACTGGAAGTGGCTCATTAAAATCTATGCTGTGATTTGGTCCTTACCAGAAGATGTGAAACCTAACCAGTTTAACTCGTCTTAATGTGGACTTTCTTAAGACTAGTCCAGGAGTGTTTTCTATTTGCTCTTAATTCAAATGACGTAATTTTTAAAATTTTATGCTTTTAGCTTTTATATTTCTCCACTGTTAATATCTTTTTAATTATCTCCTTATGGTTGGCTTGTTTGTAAATTATCCTTTTGCAAAATACTAATTGTGAACTTTTAGCAGCTTAATAAAAATTTAGTAGATTGAATATATAGGGATTTTGACACAGTTGACTTGTTAGGATAATTGTAATGAAAGACCAAAACTATAAATGTTTAAATTCTTGTTTGAAATTCAGGGAAAAAAAAAAAAAAGATTAGGTAATACGCATGTAATTTAATTGTGCTTTTTAAATGCCAGAAAGAAAATAGACCAAAATGTTCACAATGTCTCAGAGATAGTTTTTTTCAACTTTATATCCATCTATACTTTATAAATGTTCTTCAGTGGGTATATCTTTTTATGCTTAGAAGAAAATAATGTAGATAAGGGGATATCATGCCAGTGATAACAGTGATGTTTGTCATTCTTGTACTTACTATGCAACATTTCTGAGAGTCAGGACTTTAGACTAAAAAGCATGACTTAACTATTGGAGTTTCTCTAAGAGCTGATGTCCCTGCAACGAAAAAGAGTGTAAGTTCTAGATGATGTTTTTACAACAGAGTGGTTCCTCGGGATGCATTATGTATCTTAACTACTCTTGACTCTTCTATCCCTGTCAGTTTTTCTCAGTATTCTAACTACCCCAGGCTTCAGGGGAAACTATAAAAATGCACATGGGTGTAATAAAACCAGTACATTTATGATTCTTCTATTTTAGCTCTAGCCCCCTCCTTCTCCAAGTCCAGTGTTTGTCTCTTACGTTGCATAGAGATAGTTGTTAGCTCTTAATTTGCAGGAGTAGCAATTTGGCTCTAATAGAGCCCATATAAAAAGCAAATGAAGAGCAAGGGACTCTTCCACTTCTGGAGATGGCTTGTCAGACATCTTGCAGATATGAGAAAAACATAACTGCGCTTTACTTTCTTTTTTAAATCTTAAGATGAAGTAATCGCCAGTTAAAACAGTTTTGATGTGGCTTAATTTTCTGGGGCCTGTGTTCCATACATGGAGTGAGAGTTGAAAATGAGTCTTCCTAACTTGAAACAATCCTCGACATAAATTCTAAAACTTTTGTAGCGAGAAAACAAAGAATTTTCCTAAAACTTGTTTGTGTCTGTAATAATTTTTTGAATTTCCACATTAATAAGTTATTAAAAGAGTTATGAAGAAAAACAAATGGTCTTTCTTCCAATAATTTAAAAATTTGTAAAAATCTTGAAGTCACTGTTACATTTTTGTTTGTATTAGCATTTTATATTTCAAAGTAGAAGATATTAAATATGGCTGTAAGAATTTAGTTCTCATGACGGAGAGTCCAGGTAATCATGAGTCCCATTCAAAGATTAGTACTTGCCCTGTGGTGCGTTAATGCAAGACAAGGAAGAAACAATCTATGTCTGCCTTGGGAATGTTGGTAATACCACTTTTGCATAGAACTGTTCAGTCAACGAATTTGGGCTGGGCGCGGTGGCTCACACCTATAATCCTAGCACTCTGGGAGGCCAAGGCGGGAGGATCGCTCAAGGTCAGGAGCTCAAAACCAGTCTGAGCAAGAGTGAGACCCTGTCTCTACTAAAAATAGGAAGAAATTAATTGTCCAATTAAAAATATATAGAAAAAATTAGCCGGCATGGAGGCACATGCCTGTAGTCCCAGCTACTCGAGAGGCTGAGGCAGGAGGCTCGCTTGAGCCCAGGAGTTTGAGGTTGCTGTGAGCTAGGCTGACGCCACGGCACTCTAGCCGCGGCAACAGAGTGAGACTCTGTCTCAAAAAAAAAAACAAACAAATTTGAGTGCCCACCCTGTACAATGGACTAGAGAGAAAAGAACAAATCTGAGACAGTATCTTAAATTTAATTCCCCTGTCCTAGCCAACTCAGTGTTAATTGTCCTGTCAATCAAGGAATCTGTCTCTCTCTCCCCCACCCCTTCCCTTCCTCTCTGCTTCCCTCTTCATTTTCTTCTGCGGACCCTTCCCTGTACCCTGCACACCTGAATTTTACTACACTTCTCCTTCAGTTTATGGTGGTAATGGGGATGTATCTCACAATCTCACTAGGTAGTAGGTATGTGTATATCAGTGTTCAGTTTTTTAAAAGGACTGAGTGTCTCCTAAAGAGGTGGATGCTCTTTCTGTCCCTCTTTTTCTGAATTACTACTTAAGACATAAATTAGCCACTTGAACAAGGTGAGTAACAATTCCTGCTGGGTAAGTAGCTGCTAAAAAAATGTTAAATGAAAGAAATGTTTTGTTTAATGTTTTTGGGTTGGTTACATTTGTGGGAAGAAAAGTTTATATCTTACTTTGGTTTTTGTTGATTAGAGAAAACTCCTCCTGAGCTTATAATTCATCCCAAAGAATCCTCCAAAAAGTGTTCTTCCTCTTTTCTATGAATGGAATTTAGAGCTAAATTCATACAAATGTGAAATAAAGTAAAATTTAAAATGTATAGGTTCCTCAGACTCTGTAACTCCTAAAAGGATTCTGTTTTGAAAGCAGAATTGAAATCACAAGCATTTTGGAGGATAGATATAAAATAGACTGGTTATATATATATATATATATATATATTTCAAATTAGAGAATCTATTAAAAAATAGACAACTATAGAATATACGTATTCAGTAGAAAACTTTGCGGCAATAGCAAATTTAAACGCACCCACATTTCTGTACTTTGATTGAGTAGGCCACAAAGGAAGAATGACAGCTGGTCTAATGATCTTTTCTTGTTCGTTATGGTTCTTAAGAAGAAGAGTAAGAATAATTGGTTTGAGGTGTGTGTAAGAAAGAAGATTTGCAGAGTATATTTTATGATGGTGCGGTAATTTTGAGAAGAAAATTGTTAAGTGTCTCCTTTTCCTGTTCCCAGAAACAGTTTGTGTTAACATTCTACTGTTCCACCAGAAAAAAGATTTGAAGCTGTGCCAGAGTCTCAATGAATGATCTTATATTTCTATAGGGAATCAGATTAGATGAAACCGTTCAGTTTCATATTTATTCGCTTTTGGTAATGTCTGTATTAAGTGGCCTTTCTTTGACTGTTCTCCCTACCCAGCCAGCTGTAGCACCTCCCTGCTTTCTGTTGACTCATAAATTGCCTTCTGCAGGATCCTTTTAGTATTATCTCTTTACTATCTGATGGGTAAATTATCTTTCACTTGTACATCTAGGTGTTGAATGATTCTGCAGAATTTATAAGCCAGGTAAATTTTTTTTTTTTTTTTTTTTTTGATTGAGACATAGTCTCACTCTGTCACCCTGGTTAGAGTGCAGTGGGGTCATCATAGCTCACTACAACCTGAAACTCCTGGGCTCAAGTGAACCTCTTGCCTCAGCCTCTCCAGTAGCTAGGACTACAGGCACACACCATGACAACTGGCTAATTTTTCTATTTTTAGTAGAGATGGGGTCTCACTCTTGCTCAGGCCGGTCTTGATCTCCTGAATTCAAGCAATCCATCCGCCTTGGCCTCCCAGAGTGCTAGAATTACATGCTGAGCCACCATGCCCGGCCAAGCCAGATGAATTTTTAAAAGTCCTTTGTAAGTTTAAATCCTCCATCTAGAATTTTTAGTACAATGGAATAATTCAGTAAAAATTATCTTTTTTTTCTTTTCACCTCAGCATCATGAAAAGGTAGGCCCACAGTATTGATCTGAGATGAAAACTGAATGTTGTAGAAGTGCTGCCTGCCTAAGGAAACCTTCATCAGAGTGTCCTTTTCTTGTCTAGAAATCCCTAAAACATGGAATTCTGAACGTTTTATTTTTTATAGATTAAAGAAACCTTAAATATCTAGTCTAATTCTTACACTTTATAGTTGAATGTAATGTAGGGGCCTGTGAAGTACTGACTTGCTTAAGATCACCCAGTTGGTTAAAAGTAGGCCCAAGTCTAGAATTGGCTCACAAACCAGTTTTCTTATGTAAATACGCACCATATACTGAATTACCTGCCTTGGTATGTCCTAACCATGAGAGAGGAAGAACCTAGGAACCTAGGCTACTGGTTGGAAAGCTATGAGTTTGTGCCTAAGACATTTACCATTGCAATCTCTGAGCTTTAACAACATACTTGTTTACTTGATCAGCCAGTTATCTCCTTAGTATAGGTGAAGCCTTCTTTTCTACTAAATTTTTTTTTTTGATTTTTTTTTTCTTTTTTTAGAAACAGGGTCTTGCTTTGTTGCTCAGGCTGGAGCACAGTGGCATGATCATAGCTCACTGCAGCCTCAAAATCCTGGAGTTCAAGCAGTCCTCCTGCCTCAGACTCCCAGGTGTTTTTTTGTGGAGGGGGAACAGAGTCTCGCTCTGTCACCCTAGCTAGAGTGCAGTGGTGTCGTCTTAGCTCACTGCAACCTCAAACTTGTGGGCTTAAGCAATCCTCTTGCCTCAGCCATTAAAGTAGCTGGGATTGCAGGTGTGTGCCACCGTACCTGTCTAAATTTTTTTTTTTTTTTTTTTTGAGACAGAGTCTCACTCTGTTGCCCAGGCTAGAGTGCCGTGGTGTCAGCCTAGCTCACAGCAACCTCAAACTCCTGGGCTCAAGCGATCCTACTGCCTCAGCCTCCTGGGTAGCTGGGACTACAGGCATGTG
>CAUYRT010042877.1:0-30574 GCA_963574885.1 Lepilemur ruficaudatus | reverse complement strand
CAGGCTGGCATGCAGTGGCTATTCTCAGGCACAGTCACACGACTGACCAGCAGGAGTGTTTGACCTGCTCCGTGTCCAACATAGGCTGGTTCACCCCTCCTTAGTCAACCTGGTTGTGGCCCGCTCCGGGAGGTCAGTATTAATGCCAGACTTAGTGCAGACACCCAGTAGGCATGGTGCTCTATGGCCCAGAACTCCTGGGCTCACCTGACCCCATCACCTTGGCCTCCTAAGTAGCTGGGACTATATAGGTGCACACCACCATGCCCAGCTCTAGATAGTGAACTTCACTTTGGTGATTCAACAATACACCTTATGTTCTCAGAACCCCTCCCTGTTTATAAAGAACAAACTTTCGAATGAAAAAAAAAATGTTCAGTTCACCCACCATAGACCCCTGTCAGCTGCCTATTCTGACATGCATCCGATCCCTACGTTCTTCTTAATGGAACCCCCGGTCATCCTCCCGTTCATTGCCATGTACTTCAGGGGAAACTGAACCTCATCCTTGGCTCGCTTAAACTACCCAGGAAAATTCCACTTTCCACGCTGATTATTTAGCTTAGAAACAGACATGTAATATGCTGAGCAGTCACTGGGGATCTTCTACTTTCTTTGTTCTTAAGAGAGATACACTGGAAGGGATGCCATTTCTTCCCTTTGTTATTGTCTCGCTTGTATGTGACAACTACCACTGCCGTTGCCATCTCGAAACAGAGAGGACAGACTATATGAGGGAAAAGCTGGCACAGCGAGGGTGGCATAGAGGGAGGATGTCACAAACCTGGGTCCTCGATGGCATGCTGAGCCACAGATCTCTCCAGCATGAAGCTGGTGCTGCCACTAGATTGATTCTCACATAAGATCACAAATTTCCAACTGTTAAAGCCAGCTTGAGTTGGGGTTTTCTGTTATTTATAGTCAAAAGTGTACTAACACATGGCATATAAAATTCACATTAAATTGTTTTAAAATAAGCTAGAAGAATTCCAGAAGTGTCTCTTTTAGGGTCCTAGCATTATCCTTCGTTTCCCTCAATAACCACCTCCATTCACATCAATTCTAAAGTGATCCTATCAGCTCTACTTCCAAAATGTCTAAATCCAATCACTTCACCCCGACTCTGCTGCTGTCACTCAAGTCCAAGCCACCATCGTTCCCTTCTGTGCTATACCAATAGCCTCGTAGCTAAACCTAAACTCCGATCATCTATTCTTTTTCTAAATTAAGATAAAATTTACATAAAATTCATATTTTAATCATTTTAAGGTGTATAATTCAGTGGCTTTTAGTATATTGCCAGTGTTGTGCAGCCATCACCACTATCTACTTCTAGTACATTCTCATCACCCCAGAAAGAATGCCCATACCCAGTAAATGGTCAGGTCCCCTCTCCTCTTCTCCCCAGCCACTCATACAATCTATTCTGAGCACAGCCCTGGAGTGGTATTTTTCAAAGATAAATCAGAGCATGCCACTTCCCTGCTTAAAACCCTCCAGTGACTTTAAATAACATTTAAATTCCTTAGCCTGACCTAGAAGACCATTTAGGACAGAAGCCCTGTCTACTCTCCAATTTCATCTCGTACCATTCTCCCCTTTGCTTGCTAGCTTTGGCCACACAAGACTTCCCTGTGTTTCGTGAACACACCCCTTCAGGGCCTTTCTCACTGGTCCCCGTCCCCAGATGCTCTTTCCTATCAGGCAGATGGGTGCCTTCTAAACCTTCAAATTGTACCCCCACTGGTCCCTCCTCTGGGAGGATTCCCTGACCAGTCCTTTTACTTCCCCTAACCACCTTTACCACTGCCTGAAATTATGATGCTCACATCCATTTTTTAAAAAATTAACACAAGTCCATAGTTTATTCAGGTTTCCTTGGTTTTTGCCTAATGTCCTTCTCTCTTTTAGGCTCCATCCAGGGTACCACATTATTTCTAGTTGCCATGTCTATGACAGTTTCTCAGACTCTTTGTTTTTGATGACCTCGACAGTTTTGAGTATTTTGTGCGATGCTCCTCTACTGGAATTTGTCTGATGTTTTTCTCATGATTAGACTGCAGTTCTGGGGTTTGGGGAGATAGAGCATGGAGGTAAAGAGCCATTTCATTGCTTCCTATCAGGGGTTTACCTGCTTTTTATATTTGTTAGTCACCTGTCTCTCCCACTGTTAGAATGTTAAGCTCCATGAAAGCAGGAACATCGTTCTCCTCACAGCTTTGTCTCCAGAATCTAGAATAGTGTCCAGCACGTAGTAAGCCTCATTAATTATTAGTTGATGAAATAATAAACTAGGAAAAAATGACCAATACACTTCCTACTATTTTTGCAGGTGAAATGAAATATGAGTCAGGAAGATTCATTGAGCGTAAGTCATAGGCACTAAAACCCTTTCAAATAATCTGGCATATCTGTGAGATAAATCTAAACCCTCATGCAAATAAATAATTAACCCAAGGCCAATGGCACATTCAAAATCATTAATGAAAATTGATTTTCCTTCTCCGTAGGGCTGCATCTCTCTGACGCACCACAATACCATTTGAAGACTCAGCCAGGATTCATGGTGTTTTGATTCATTTCTACTCAGGGTCTTCTTTTTCCTGAATGGTGCTAGCCTCTATGGATATACACGTTTTCTTTTTAAATGTTTGGCTTGGTTGGCCTATGTGTGAAGAGGGGGTGGGTGACCTCATGTGGGTAAGCTTTGGAAGGTAGCGAGCCTCCTCGGCACAAGGGGCTAATGCACAAGGGGCTAACGCACGAGGAGAAGCCAGGCTTGCCCGGGACAGAATGTGGGGAGGGTGACGGAGCCCCGGGGCTGCGTGGAGGGCTCTGCCAACTGACTTCATGGTGCAGGGGAGCAGGAGGAGGAGTCTGCTGGCAGCCCGCTAAATGCCTTTCCAGGAACATGGTGGAAACTGATTAAATATATATGCAATCACATGAATTGATGGAGGGAACCTGGGAGGCGTCTCCAGCCATTAGAACACCAAACACCAATGGGAGCTCCCTGGTGGTCGTGGAGGAAGCTCATTTTCTGGCATGAGTTCCCAGAGAATGAAGTCCCTGAAAGGAAAAAACTATTTGTATTCCATTCAGATTTCATTTAACCTTTTCTTTTGGAAGTCCCAGTAAGCAAAGGCACATTTGTCAAGGCTTCAGGATGAACGAGGAAAGCTTATGAGCACTAAACTTGCAGATATTCAGAAGAGCTTACTGGAAAAGCTGCCCTGGGCTGGGAGTGGGGAGATATCCACTCCCGCTGGCCAGGCAGTGGGGGCCTCAACAGTTATCACCACCAATGAGCCAATTTCCCTCTGTGTGTAACCCCCCAATCAATTTATTTGAACACAAGTTTCCCTAGGTAATTAACTGCCTTGTGCATTGCTGGTCAGAGCAGCTATTTTTCCCAGCCTGCTTCAGAGTACGTGACTTACAGGTCAGATGCCACAGAGTTATATAGAAATTTAACTAGCAGGTCTCTTTTCATTAACTAACGCTATTATGGCACATCTTGTGTTTCCTCGAGTCTAGGATGCCATGATGGTAGCACTGTGGATTGAATACACACCATTTTGTGGGGAAGGAAAACAATTCACAATAAGACACAGTCCAATTTCAGGAAAGTAATGTGTGGAAAATCTTACAACATGGAGCTGAGGAAATCTGGGATGTCAAACACAGAGCCAGTGCTTGTAGACACTGAGAATTCCTCGGTGACCTCATCTGCAGAGCCCATTCATTGCGGCAGTCACCACGATGCTTCTTGGACGCTGGCTTCAGTGTTTCGAGTTCCAGCTTCCCCAGGGCTCCCCAACCCCGGCCTGGAAGACCCCTTGGCCCCACCTCCCCTCTGGTCCCTCTTCTTGCTCAGAGGCAGTAGGAGTGGTGGACCAGCCCCCTCTATTCCTGAGCATCGTCCCTGACAGGGTCTCCAGGGGACAGAAGAATTACAATCCCTGCTCACGTCTGCAGCCCTCGGCTAGCCACAGCCTGGCCTCACTTTGCCTCTGTGTTCCAGGCAGAGCCACTGCCAGACACTGCCCCCATTCTAAGATCCATTTGCCTCCAAAGAGGCAATAATGTTAAGTAATAGACTTCCAGAAAAAGGGAAACACTAGCACGTTACTGTACATGGTAATTATGATAAATATTTGTTTTTCAGAAAGAGTGTCAACAGATGTGGTTTAGGATGGAGAGATTACGACATATTCAATTCTAGGCGTGCTACCAGTTTCTCTCGTCCCTGGGCCATGGGCATGCAGTTTCCTCTGACTGGAATAGAAATATTATCTCATTGATTCTTTTAACAACACTGAAAAATGGGTATTATCATCACTATTTTTTTAAGTGGGAAACTGAGTTTTAGAAACTTAAAGTTATCTTCTCTCTGAGGGTTACACAGGTAACATGGGAGAAAAATTGTACTAGTCGGCTTGGGCAGCCTCACAACCTGCACTCCTGACGCGGTGACCTTTCAAATAGTATTTGTTTCCCTTCCTCAGGGCCATTTGGCACATTCCTTGGCCCACTGGGAATTGAAAACTCTCTGTTCTATTTGTTTTAGGACCATTAGAACTTCAAGAACTCACAGATGGCATTGTTCCTTTTAAGACCTTCAAAAGCTCCGAAGCCCATGTTTTCAGGAAGTCTTAAATATTCACCTTAGAAAACTCTAATTAGTATTGCAAATTAAATGTATGCTTTCTGGTCAAGGTATGCCACCAATGGAGGTTTTTTTATACTATATCTGAAAACTTTTTAGTTGGGGAGGAAGTGGATGTCTGAGTTGTTTGATGTTTGGTTCTGGCTTTTTAAAAAGCCCACAAGTAAATTTTACTGATAGGAGCAGTGAGTCTCAAACACATCTCTTTTAAAGGCTTGACCATACATAGCAAAGTCCCCTGAGATACGAGCAGTGATACGGGGTGGGGGGGGGCATGGAGAAAAAGAACAATCTCCATGTCTTTCTTCTTTAAAGGAGTGACTCATTGATCTCCTCCTGTGGCCCCTGCCAGAGCCTGGCCTGCTGGGTTTTCCGAGTTCCTGGCGAAGCATTCGGGACGCCGTGCAGGAAGTGAGGTCACGATTGTTTTGGCAGTTTGGGTGGCATTTATCCTTTGGTAGCAGCTGAAGTTTATCAGTAGGTTTAGCCTTTGCACTTTGAGAAACCAACTATTATCTCTCCCACAATTTAGAATAATAAAAAGTCCATGGCAGCAAAACGTGAAGTGCAGATAACGAAAAAAGCGAGGGAGAACCCGGCGTTCCTGCCCACGTCAGCCCCGGAGCGCGCGGCCGGGAGAAGGCGCCGCCGCGTGTCGCGTGTTCTTTCTCGCGTCAGCTCCAAGGCAACCGCTTTCTTGGAGGGGGACTGGGAGTACAGAAAAACTGTTAGACACTCAGTTAATAATTTAGGTTCAGTTCTTTCTTGAAGAGATGTATAATCGGGACGCTTAGCTTCGTGATCCTCATCCTGAACGTTTCTTTCCTCCCCGGAAGCTGTAGTCGGAGCAGTTAAAAAGCGGGCCGAACCTCCGCCGTGTGTTGTCACAAGAGGCTGAGAAGGTTCTGGCGACTGCCTGTCAGGGACCCTGCGTGGAGGCTTCCTGACCCGCTGGGCCGCCGACCAGATTTCTGATTTGGTGCTAAGTCTGAGATGTTATAAATTTATGCATTTATAATCGCATAGAGAAATAAGATTACACTATTAATATACCACTCTGCCCCTGAGGTGCATCTCAAAAACTAAAAAGTACGTAACTGCAAAACAAACCAAAAACCTTTGCAAATCTTGCTTTAAATATCCAGAGCAAGAGAAAAATAACATATCATCGTTGAAATGATCTAAGATTGGTAACTGGAAAAAACACACCTAGGTGAAGATGTTGAAAAAGTATAATTTGCAATCATTCATCAAGCAAATGGGAGACTTTTTATGCAAATACAGATTCTGGCTTGCCCTCAGTTGTTTCTCTTACCTTTTTTTTTTTTAAAAAAAAAATATTTGGACTATATTGTGAGACTTTGAGCAGATGGCTATAATCTGAAAGCATTAATGTGTATTTATAGTTTTTAGAATCTAAAAAATGTGCATAGTATTGAAAGAGGGGGGGGAAAAAGAAAAGCTTGAGATGAGATGTGGACCTTCTAAACCATCCTATTCCTGGATGTTCTGTAAAGTTGCTCTGAGTAAGAGGACCATATCCCACGGTGGGATCAGGGCACCCCAAATGGAGACCAAGTCTCTTAGTCTGATCAGTTCTGCCCTGGTCTAGAATTAGAACTCTCCCCTGCTGGTGCCAGTCACAATTGGCAGGGGTTGGCACTTTACCCAGAGGCAGGAGGGAAGTGTCTGTGGACAGCGTGTGGTGGTGGCTAATGTGCTAGATTTGGAGTCAAACAGAGCAAGTTGAAATCTATCTGCTTCTTGTTAGCTATGTGGCTTTGGGAAGTTAATTAATCTCTTTAATCCCTGTTACCTTGCAGGGTTATTGTGAAGATTAAATGCAACCAATTGGATAATGAATTGGATACCAATTCATTCCTTCCCTAATTTCTCATTATCCGCAGGCCCCCATGTTCTCTCATCCTTCCTTTTCTGGCTTGATTTGGTACGATCCACCTTTACAAGCATACTCAAATCTCTTTTTTTTCTTTCTCTTCATTGTACTGGCCTGGAAAACCCCCAGCCTAAGATGGACCCACCAAGGCACTGCTCCAGGTTTCACCCTAACTCTCCCACCAAGTGGGTGGAGAAACCATTCACATAGGGTCACAAAACACTTGGCCCCTTCCTCCCCCTCACGCTCGTGGTGCCAATTGACCCAGTTGGCCACCTTCTTCTTCTTGGCTTCAAGATATACCTTAACGTTCTTTGATTTATTGTTTAAAATTAGAGTTTTTGCTTGTTCAAAGGACAATAATAATACCTTTCATAGGAGCAGGACGCAATGATTTTACCGAAGCCATTTAGTAAATGGAAGCACCTTCAAATTTTGGACAGAGCTCTCCCGACCCTGTCTCTAATCTGAGGACCTATAAATTGTCACTGCAAATTCTAGAGCCTTCGAGCTGTGTGTCCTGAGGACCTAACAAAACTGAGAGGTGAGGCCGGCAGTCCCTGTAACCCTCTGTGTCAGCCTCAGAGATAACCATCAGCCGATTCCTCTTCATTACTCTCTAAGGGTTGAGAGTTGAGAAGCTAATGGATTTCACCGCTGAATTACAGGACTTTAAAAAGAGATTTATAAAAATCTAGCGGGTTTTCTTTCAGTTTCCACCAAGGTCTAAGTGGGTGGGGGTGGAACGGGGTGTTGATTGACAGGGAGCAGCCACGGTCCATGGGCCCGGGTTGTCCGGAAGAGAAACTCCTCCTGTGCACTTTCCCGCTGCAAATGTCTGCGTTGATTTGGAGAGCTACTTTTTTTCAGTCTCTTTCATAGCTATTGTAACTTCCAGCTCTAGGAAAGAGTATGAGGGCGTTCATGTCTTTGCTAGTATTCCTGGAGGAGAACCAACCAGCCCTCAAAGATGAGTTACTCACAATGTCAATTCATTGGGTAAATAAAGGCTGTATAATGGGAAGACTTACTCATGTACCGTAACAGACACTCACTGCCATCTGGCCGGCTGGCCTCCTCTTCGTGCCTGCATTACTCCTCACTCTAAATGAGGTTAATGGGAATTAATACATATGTATTAGGGAAAGGAGAGGCCCTTGGGGATATGAGCTAAATATCAACACAGTGCTTCTCTCTAGGTAGACAACAGGGTGCTTGGGGAAGCAGGGAGCAATTGTGGAAAGATGAATTACATATAGGCTCGTCAATATCTTGCCAATTAAGCTTTCTCCATTCCTGAATAGAACATTTCTGAGAAAAACACTGGCATCTGAGCAGGTCAAACAGTTGCATCTTATTGTGTGCCATTTCATGGGGCAATTTCTTTCCGCATTGACTTTCATACAAATAGACAGTGGAAACATTTTTCTTTTAACTTATACATAAAATGCTCCAAATTTATATCTCCAGGATTAGCAGTCATTAAGTAGAAAAATAATCCACGTCACAAGGCAATGCTTGATAAAGAATACCCCTAAAATATGTGATGTGCGTGACTGGACTGTGCAATTCTGTGCCACCCATTAAGAGCAGAGTATCTGAGCAGACTTTCTTGCATGCTATCTCTCTCATTCCTATCAGTGCTATCTTTAGTCCCTGCTGTTAATTATTTATATAATGCCCATATTGTGAAATATATATCATGCATTATGAACACTAGACAGTGCTTCTCTGTGGCTTGTATCATGGTACTCTATCAACCCACTGTATAAACAACCTCTCTCATACGCAGGCCGGCATGATTGTCCTGATGAATTGATCTTGTTCAGACCCTGTGTACATATTAGAGCAATGTTTTATCACTATATAGATATACACACACACTCAATAGTCACTGGTGTTAAAATAAATATTGTGACTTTGTGGAGAGAATGGCCTCCCTGCGTAACAGGCGGCATCAGATGGTCTTTATCAGTCATGCAGATAGGAGCGTGCCGGCTTGTAGCTTGGTTGTCCTGTTGTCGGGGGTTCTTCCTCTTCTCATTTAACCCAGGAAGGAGTTCTGTTCTTCATCAGATCAGTCCTGTGGGCTGGGCTAAGTCTGTGTGTACAGGAGAAATCTTAAAGTGCCCTGTGCATTCGGTCAGTTAGTCTAGTTTCACTAAAGGTTTTACTCAGTTGATTAGCGTTTATTAACTTAGCAATGTATTCCAAGCACTGTGAGAAACATAAAAGAATACTAATCCTTTAAAGAATGTAAGGGTAAATGTCTCAAGGTCGAAATTATTCTTTTTAAACAGCTTTACTGAGGTATAATTCACGTATCATACAATTCACCCATTTAAAGTATACAATCCAACGGTTTTTAGTGTATTCGAAGTCGTACAACCATCACCAAAATTAATTTGAGAATATTTCATCACCCATAAAAGAAATCTTGTACCCATTAGCAATCACTCCTCATCTCTCCCTCCCCAAACCTCCTAACTCCAGGCACCCACTAATCTCCCTTTGGTCTCTATGGATTTGCTTAATCTGGAAATGTCATATTAATGGAATCATACAATATGTGGTCTTTTGTGATTGCCAACTTTCACTGGGCATAAAGTTTTGTTCATTTACTATGTAGCATATATCAGTACTTCATTCCTTTTTTTTGCTGAATAACATTTTATTTCATGGATATATTACATTTTATTTATCCATTCATCAATTGATGGATGGATGTTTGTGTGCTATATGAACAATGCTGCTGTGAACATTTATGTAAAAGTTTTTATGCACATGTATGTTTTGATTTTTCTTACATATCTATTTAGGAGTCATATGGTAATTCTGTGTTTAAATTTTTGAGGAACTGCCAGATTGTTTTCCAAAGTAGCTTCATCTTTTTTCATTACCATTAGCACTATTCAAGGCTTCCAATTTCTCCACATCTTTGTCAACACTTGCCATTATTTGTAATTTTAATTATAGCCATTTTTGTGGATATGAAATGTTATCTCATTGTGGTTTTGATTTGCATTTCCATTATGACTAATAATGTTTCATGTACTTACTGGCCATTTGTATATCATCTTTGAAAAAATGTCTACTCAGATCCATTATTATTGAGTTGTAAGAGTTCTGTATGTATTCTAGATATAAGTCCTCTATTAGATGTATGATTTGCAAACATTTTCTCCCATTCTATGGGTCGTCTTTTCACTCTCATGATTGTCTCCTTTGAAGCACAAAAGTTTTTAATTTTGATGAACTCAAACTTATCTATTTTTTGTTATTTGTCTTTTTGGTGTCATATATAAGGAGGCTTTGCTTAACCTCATGTCATGAACATTTATTCCTATATTGTAGTCTTCTATTCCTTGCTGATTGTTTCCCTAGTTTTTCTATTACTGAAAGTGGGGTATATAAGCCTGCAATTATTACTTTTGAATTATTTATTTCTCCTGTCAATTCTGTCAATTTTTGCTTTGTATATTTGGGAGCTCTGTTTTTAGGTGCATATATGCTTATAATTGTTACATTTTCCTGATGAATTGTCCCTTTTATCATTATAAAATGTACTTCTTTGTTTCTTGTAACAATTTTCTAACTTTATTTTGTCCAATATTATTGTAGCCACTCTAGCTCCTTATGGTTGCTGTTTGCATGACATATCATGATATATTGTTTTCCATCCTTTTATTTTGCATCCTGAATATATAAAGGATTCCTACAAAACAATGAGAAAATAGCAAACAACCGATTTGCATTCTATATAATCCAGCAATTTCATTCCTAAGTATGTATCCCAAAGAGATATGTGCGTATATTTAAAGAAACAGCATGTACTATAATATTCCTAGGTAGAAGCAATATTTGTAATATCCTCTAACTGAAAACAACCCAAATGTCCATCAAGAACAGAATGCATAAGTAATTTTTAGTGTATTCATACATGGAATATATTTCAGTGAGAACAAATAATTTACAACCACACACAACAATATGGCTGAATCTCCCAAACATAACATTGAGTTAAAGACCAACACAAAATAGTACATATGTATGAGCCCATTTAGATAAGATATGAAAACAGATAAAATTAGTCTATGCTATTGAAAGTCAGGATAGAGATTACCTTTGGATGGATAGGTAGTAAAAAGGAGAGTGAAGGGAAGATTCTGGAGTGTTTCTTGATTTGGGTGCTTGTTACTCAGTTGTGTTTACTTTGTGAAAATTAATCTATATACACACTTTTCTACACATATGTTGGACTTCAACTAAAAAATTTTTAAAGAGGGCTATGATTTAGATAATATATAGAATGCTTTATATTTTCTATAAAAAATCTACCCTATACTGAAACCTGACAAAGATGACACAAAATTTTTTTTTTTACAAAGTCTGCATATAACTACAGATGCAAAATGCTTATATAAACCACCAGCAAATCTAATCTAGCATTATATTAAAAGAACAATGCTCTAGGAAACCATGAATGATTCAATATTAGGAAAACTATCATTGATCAAAAGAAACAAACTTCATGTTCATTTTAATAAATGTCAAAAGACATTTAACAAAATTCAATATCCATTTCTGATAAAAGTTAAACAAATTACACATAGAATGGTCCCTAAAAATGACTAAAAAATTACTTCAAACCAGTAACTTACATCATACTTAAGAGCAAAACAATAGAGCAGTGTTTTCCAAATTTATTTGTCAAGGTACATGATTTAAATTATAATATATTGAAAACTACCAGTATGAGCTCATGAGCTCATGACATATATATAACACTATGTTAAGATGGTACTTTTCTCGTTGACTCAGAGTTTCAGCTGAGGCTTCCAAACCTGACAGTAAATACAATAGTTGTTGTTGAATATCTCCACATCCTGCACCTCTTGGGTGGTGCTAGACTGTCTATGTAGGACAGGATAAGAAACTGTGAAACCCTCTGCCCAGCATTGGCTCATCACTCCCCTCTAGCAAGTGCAAAAGAAAACCAAGACCTCATTTTACTTGAAGAGGACTGTGTTGAGTATCTTTTTTTTTTTTTTTTCAGAATAGCAGCGGGCCATGTATTTTCCTCATGAAGGAAATAGAGTCTTTAAGTCAAGAAGTAGGGTACTCACTGCATCCCCCACTTGACTGTAAATACTATGAGGGAAGATATCAAGTCTATTTTTGTTTCCCATAATATCACCTGTCCCTAGCAGAGGGCCTACCACTAAGTAGATTTTAAATATTTGAAAAGTGAATGTATGGTGACCAAAAAATATAATACACCTAAGAATAAGCTTAAAGAAATGTGTCTACATGGGGAAAACTACGAACTTTTACTGAGGAAAATAAAAGAAATACTTAGGTATAAATCTAACAAAGTATATACAAGATATATATAAGAAAAATTACAAAACTCTGATGAAAGAAATCAAAGAATAACTAAATAAATGGGGAAATATTCCATGTTCATGGATAAGAAGACTCCATATTGTCATTATGTTGATTCTTTGCAACTTGATCTACAGATTCAACACAATTCCAGTCAAAGTCCCAACAAGTTATTTGGTGGATATTGAAAAATGAATTTTAAAGTTTATATGGAGAGGCAAAAGACTCAGAACAGTCAACACAATATTGAAGAAGAGCAAAGTCAGAGAGACTGACGCTACCAGACTCCAAGACTGACTATAAAGCTACAGCAATAAAGACACTGTGATATTGGTGAAAGGATAGATAATGGAATAATAAATAAATGGAACAGAATAGAGGGCCCAGAGATAGATCCATGCACATTCAACTGATCCTTGACAAAGGATCAACAACTAGATATCCTCATTCCAGATGGAACAACTGGATATCCTCATTCAAAATAAAGAACCTAGATACAGACCTTACACACTTTAAAACCTAACTCAAAAAGAATTGTAGACATAAATGTAAAATGCAAAAATATAAAATTCCTAGAATATAAAGTAAGAGAAAATCTAGATGATCTTGGGTTTGGCGATGACTTTTTAAACACAACACCAAACGTATGATCTGTGAAAACAATAATTGATAAGCCAGACTTTATTAAAATTAAAAACTTCTGCTCTGCAAATGACACTGTCAAGAGAATAAGACAAACCACAAACCGGAAGAAAATATTTGTAAAAGACGTATCTAATAAAGAACTGTTATTCAAAATATACAAAGAACTCTTAAAACTCAATAAGAAAATACACAACTTATTTAAAAAAGGGGCAAAAAATCTGAATAGAAATTTCAGTAAAGAAGATATACAGATGGTAAACAAACATATAAAAAGATCCTCCACATCACATGTCATTAGGGAATTACAAATTAAAACAACAGTGAGATACTACTATGTACCTATTAGAATGGCAAAAATCCAAAATACTGACATCAAATGATGGCAAGGACGTGAAGCAACAGAAACCCTCTTTTATTGCTGGTGAGACTGCAAAATAGTATGGCCACTTTGGAAAACAGTCTGGCAGTTTCTTACAAAACTAAATATACTCTTACCATATGATTCATCCATCATGGTCTTCGGTATTTACTCAAATGAGTTGAAAACCTATGTCCACACAAAAACTTGCAGATAGATGTTTATAGCAGCTTTATTCATAATTGCCAAAAATTAGAGACAATCAATGTATCCTTAAATAGGTGAACGGATAAACAAACTGCGGCATATCCATACAATGGGATATTACTCAGTGCTGAAAAGAAATGAGCTGTCTATTAAGCCATGAAAAGACGTGAAGGAATCTTGAATGCATATTGCTAAGTGAAAGAAGCCAATCTGAAAAGGCTTCATACTATATAATTACAACTATATAGACATATTGAAAAAGGCAAAACTACAGAGCCAGTAAAAAGATCAGTGGTTACAAGGAAGAAGAAAAAGGAGAGGGATGAAAAGGTGGAGCACAGGGGATTTTTAGGGCAGTGAAACTACCCCTATATGATACTATAATGGTGGAAACATGCCATTACGCATTTGTCAAAACTCAAAAATCTGTACAATACAAGGAGTGAACCCCAATGTGAACTATGAATGTTGGATAGTGATGTGTCAATGTAGGTTCCTCCATTGTGAGGGATGTTGATAGCAGGGCAGGCTGCTTGTGGGAGGTGGGAAGCAGAGGCTATCTGGGAACACTCTGTACTTCCTGTTTAATGTTGCTGTGAATCTAAAACTACTCTAAAATAATCTATTTTTTTAAAGAAAACCTGTAATAAAAATCATATTTTATGTGCTCAGTCCTCTCAGTGGTCAGCAGTCAAAGATAGTCTTGATGAAATAGCTGCTGCTCTCTATTTAGAACAAGACCAGTGCACGAGTCTTGCTACCGGTTTCCTTGTACCAGCTCCACTCCCTATTAGGAGTAACTAATCTTCTCTGACTCTCTTTACCATCCATCTGTAAAGTGAAATCAAATGGAACAATGTGAATGAAGCTATTTTGTAAATATTGTAAAAAGATAATATAATCATAATAACAACACAATAACTTATACTTTACTCTCTTTTTGGTATATCCTTACCTAGATGGATTCATACCAAGCTAAAATCAGATGTCCTTAAGTCATTGTTTTCTTTTAGTTTTAATGAGTATTTCAGTACTTATATTTCATCGAATTCATAATCAAAATATACTGGTGTGCATATTTATGTGTCATATTTTAAGTTGATTCTGTATTTTACTAATTAAAAGAATACTTAAGTGCCTTACTGGTGTTATTATAGTAATTGTGACAAATCTGTTTCCTTATGACTCAATTATATATAGAACTCTGTAATTCTCTAAAATCATAAAATTGTTTTAAATACTTATATAAGAGAAAATAATTTATAAGCTCATATTCATTGGCATCAGACCTCTGTTTAAATTTTGGCTCTGGCAATATTGGCTGTATGATCTTTGGCAAGAAGTAATTTTAACTCTCTGAGGGTAATTCATCTAAAAAATAGTGATAAAAATCTTCACTTGCTGATTGAAGAATAAATGAAATATTGTTCATGAAAAAAGAAGGCTTAAATATATATATTTATTATATGTCTATATATTAGATGGAATAATATGTATATTTAACTTAATATCAATAAAAGTAGATTGATATTTCATTAATTGGAAGAAGGACTTGAAGAAGTAATTTTAAAGTTAATATGGAAGGAAAAAGTATGCAATAATGCTGAACATTAAAAATACTTATAAAGTACAAAAATAAAATATTATTTCAGGGGACAACTTTATATTAGCAGTAATCAATAAGAAAACCAGCAACTTCTAAAACTTTTTTGAAAAGGTGAGAAGTACAGGCAGGAGAGAGAGAGATAATGAGAATGAAGAGAACTAATGAGAAAAAGTGCAGGAAATCTCCCTTCCAGACTGGCACCCTTGGACTCTGCTGGACGTTTCTAGGTGGATGTGCTGTCATGCTACCCAGGGTTTGAGTTGCCATCAGTTCTCATCCGGCTTTCTGTGTGTGGCCACTGACAGTTCTGTATAGATACGACCCAATCAATTCCCTTTTCAGTAGCATACTTTGCTATTCTTCTCTAAGATGCTTTACAATGACTTCAGTTAATTCGCCTCCTAGGTATTCATGTCTCTACAAGGTGATTCTATTCAGCTCTTCTACCAAGATTATTACAACATTCTTCAAATTGGGATATGCCTCGTTTCTTAACAGCAGTTTGGGTTCACAGTTCTGTCCCACCTTGGAAATTAAATTCAACCTCTCTTTTCAAAAAGGGTCCATGGTATATGGACACCAACTAATTTATATCAATAGTTTAAAGACAAATTTGTCCTACACTTAGAAATGATTCCCAGTCTAATGGTTTATTAAGAATGTGTTAGTGGCATTAGGCTACTCACCCTGACCTCCATTCCCAAGGGTTATAATTAAAATCCAACATGGCCCTGCCTCTCCAGACCCAGCACTGCCATATTATTAAATGATCGCTGAAAGAGCAATTTCAACAGCACAGTCTTGCAAAAGCATTCTTCTCACTTCCATAGCATCTGCATAACCACCTTGAAGATTAAAAGCAAATCTTGCTCCTCTGTGGCTTTTCATTGCATAACAATAATGTTGGGGTGCTCATTGGTTTCCCTAAGTACAGGGATGCTTCTTTCCCTGGGCAGTTCCCAAGCCCTTAGATGATGTTGGATGAATTGGTGGAACATTTTTGCAACTTTTGCAATCTGGTATTGATTTACTCTCTTCATCTCAAACCCTTCCAAATTATTATTTTACTGGGGAGGGAAGTAGGGATACCACAAAGTGACATATATCCCTAAGAAAACTTGGCAGGCAGCCCTTTCCAACCAGAAACTGCAGTGGCCCCCACCTGTCTCTCTCAGAGGGAAAACATGTACCAGGGTTTCCTTTCAGGGATATGTCACCATCAAAGGTGTGAATGTTCTTGTTCTTTTTAAATGTTTATTAAAAAAAAAAAATCTGATGCTCAAAGTTTTCCCAGTGACCTAGTCTAAGAGTCTGTAGGATTTTCCTGCCACTTATTCTGTGATAGTGAATGACAGGAGTCTATCCTAAGATAGTGTGTGGTGACTGTCTGGTGAGGTCACCCTTGGCAGCAGGGTGAGGATGGATAAGAAGTAAAGTCCCAGGGGATGGTGAAGAGGTAAGTGATTTTCTCAAAGCAAATGGGTTTATGGTCACTCCTATCATGGTTACTGTTAACAAAATGAATGGTGCCCGTCACATACTAGACAGGCGAGAGAACAAAGGATGGTGATTATGCAAGAAATTCTCTTGACACCCCCAGTGGAGACACTCACAAACTCTCCTGCAGGTGCTGGGTGCTGCTGACAGTTGTGAGAGGCAAGATCTCAGGCAGGGATGGAATAGCACCCAGAACAGCAGGCTCACTGGCAACACTGAGAGGAACAGGGAAGAAGGCACTCTTCTGGTTGGTAAACCCACGTGGGCTCTGGAAGCGGAAGTCTTTGGAAGAAAAATTTGTCTTAAGATGTCTTGGGATGAAAGAACCTTGTTTACAATTTCCACCTTGCAATTCCTCTCTGGCTGGGTACAAGCCTCCTCCATATTCTCAGCCCCCGTCACAGCTTGAGGAAGTTGATGATGTTGAGTTCTTCTTCCATGATGTCACTGGAACTGACTGGAAGGTCTTAGTGCAAGAATGTGGCATCAGTGGAGCTACCAAAGAGGTTCTGATTGCCCAGAGTTTGCAAAGGTATTGCTACCTTCATTCACAGGAATCCAAATGTTATTCCTGTTCCTATCGAGTCAGTGGCCCAGTGGCCTTCCTTCAGTATCTAAACATAGGCCAAACTTTCACGCCACCTCAGGGCCTTTGTCCATGCTAATCTTCCCACCTAGAGTGCTGTTTCCAAAAGTCTGAGCCTGACTAACTGATCCTTCAGATTTTTACTTAAATGTCCCTTCCCCAGAATAGATTTGGTGCTCCGCTAAACATTCCCAGAGCACCCAGCACTCTGCTTCAAAGCACTTATCACAATTATAAGTCCATCCCCATTTGCATAATTGTATAATTTTCTCTTTTCCACTAGGCTGGAGCTCCATGAGGAGAGCAGCCATTTTCTGTCTGATCCAATACAATTTACTTTAATGGCTAACACTTGTGACAAGCATAGATTAAGCATGCAGTAAACATTCATTATAGACTGAACCAGTGGGAGCAATAATCACTTTTCTTGAGTACCTGCATATTTCAGGCCAAGTGAAGTCTTGGATTTATCCACTCTCTTCCAAAAAAAACAGCCTCTGTGGTAAGTTATTTGGATTAATAACATCGTTTGATGTTTTAGTTTGCATAGCACTTCCACTCCATTGGTGTGCTCTGCGACAAAAGCTCCTTATAATGCCTTCCAGAGGGCCCCGGGTTTTCAAACATAGAGGATTAAGCCTGATGAATTGTAAGCTACTCCCAAAAGTTAGTTAGAACCTAGTGGAATTTCTTTATTAACAGCGTGGAAGTCATTCTCAGTCAACTTGAAAGTGCATTTCCTTCTTCTGAACAGCCAGCAACAGATGACTCATTGGGTTTGGAATAATCTGCTATGCTAGGCATGGAAGTGAAGTAGAAAAAATGCAACATGGCTAATTGAAAATGTTTATTTTATGAATTTTTAGGTTTTGCTGCATTAAAATACTGCCCATATGCAAGATTGGCATCTGCAGGATTTTCTTCCCATTGTAAAAAGCTGTGTAAAAAACACAGAAAACATATTCTTTTGATTACAAAAGCAAGGCTCATGAATACCAAAGGCTTAAGATGACCAACTACTCTGGTTTGCCAAAGACTAAGAGAATTTCTGGAATGAGGGACTTTTTGTGCCAAAACCACAAGAGTCCCTGCCCTGGCAAACCAGGATGGCCGGTCACCTTAGCACAGAGCACCAGCTGAGAAACCTCACTCTCAGGGTCTGCTCCAATCCCCCTCTGGTCCCATCCCCAGGCAAGTTTATGGAGTCCTCTTCCCTAATCTGTACAATGAGGCCAACCACGGATTGACCGATGCTGTATCAGGTCTGAAATGAACGACATTCAATATTCTATGAAATGAAGATGACAGTGTAACAATAGTGATGGTTGGGAAAGTAATGGAGATGACAATCTCGACACTGGTCTTTGTAAGCCTTGGTGGCATTAGGACTTCACATTTGCAGCACCAAAGAGTGGCAACCTCTGTATCCAGAGAGGTGGCCCTGAGCAGTTGGGGAGTCACTCAGTTAATTAACTTCCTCCTTGTGACAACTCAGTAACAGCACAGATGATACTCTCATGACTCCCATTTTATAGGTGAAGACAGGAAATGAAAAGAGGGTAAGTAAAAGTTTGCTTGGAAGGTCACCCACAAGCTGAGCAGACAGACCAGCTTGGCTTCACTCTTTGGCCAGTGTCTCCTGATAGCCAAGATGAAAACAGGAGGCCTCCAGGCAGGGTTTGGAGAGCAGAAGCCAAGTCGGCCACAGGTTCCTGTTGCGTTGATTGACTCACAAAGCCCTGAGGAGCTGCCCTGCAGTGGCCCACGCTCCAGCCCCAGCCCCAGCCCCGGCTGCAGCCCCCGCCTGCTAGGGTGTACATCCTCACAGCCCCGTGCCCTGCAAAAAGATGAAATGCAAAAGGAAATTTAAGACATTGGCTCTTTCACACAGAGCTTGAACATTTTCAATCCAGAGTGTGACTTCCTTGCAGCCTGGCCCAGGCCCTCTCAAGAGGAGGCGGCCAGGAGCACACGTCATTCCACAGGCCGTGAAGCCAGGCACATGCACGCACGGACCCGGGCTGGAAGGCTCCCCTGTGAACATGCAGGAGGGGAGGCACAAAGGTTAGTCTCGCTGGCAGGGCGAAGATAAGGCCGGGGGAGGAGAAGGAGAAAGGTGGAGTCAGCCAAAGGCAATAAACAGGCCTTGCACAGGGCCTCAGAGCAGCACCGGGGAGGAGAAAGGAACAAGCCCATTAATAAGGGAGAAGGGAAGGAAATGACTGCTGCGAGAATGTCTGGGGCTCTAGACTATTTTAAACGTATCTTTAGCAAAAAAACTAAAGAGGCCTGCAGAAATAGCAGGGGATCCACGTCCACCTGACAGGCCTCAGAGTGGACCTAAGTGAGGACAGCTTGAAGGCAGAGCAGCCAGGAGCCTGCTTGGCAGGTGGGATACAGAAAGCAGTCACCTAGAGGCTGGAGGGACCATGTGTCCAGCCCGTTATTTTCTTAGGGAGAGAATCACACAGTGGCAAGAGCACAGGCCTTGCGTGGGGTTCAATACACCAGATCTGAATCCTCAGCTAGCTCTGTGCCCTCAGGCAATTTTCCTAGGTGCACTACACGGAAGTGTCCTCATCTGCGACACACAGCTGAGAACAGGGCCTTCCTGTGCAGGCTCTTTGGGGGATTATAGCAGAGCAAAAGCATGCTCGAAAGTGGCAGCTGTTTGCATTTACAGGGCCACTATCCTTACTCCATAAAATCCCAAATCCAAAACACTGAAAACCAAAGGGTTTTGGTAACTTACTGGACAACAAGCACTGGTCTGGTCTAAACTGATTTCACACTCGAAGATGGACTGAACTGATGCTAGACCATATTTTATACTTACCCCACTCTGTAAATATTCATCTGTGTAGCTGCAGAAATATGAAAGTGTTTGACCGTATAGGGGATGCTACTTGAGACCCCAATAGGGGATGCTACATAATATACAGTACATGCACATTTCTTCTCCAAAATCTAGAAAATTCTGAATCCCATTGGCTCAAAGCGTTTCAGAAAAGAGGTGATGGACCTATCGCACGGTGAATCTCAGGTCCGCATGCCTCTTTAGGAGGAGCAGCCCAGTTCTTGCAAGAATGTGTGACCTTACAGCCCAAGTAGAGGATCAGCCTTAGTGTAAGTTTCCCCCTAATTCTGGAGGGCCTTGGCTACAGCAAAACAGCAAGGAGGAGCCTAATTTATTAGCTGTTAATGTTCTTACACAATAATCTTGATCTCCAAGTTGCAAAACCCCAGTTGGAAGAGATAGAAATGTAAAGTTATCATAAAGGCTAAATTGTGGGGTTCAGAAAACACATGAGTTTCATGAGGAGAAGTTTCCAGAAGTCAGACTGATACTAAAGCTCATGAAATTTTAAGATAAAAGGGTGCTGCTTTTATTTAGCATTAAGTATTTTTTTCCTATGGTGGTTTAATTTCAGTCCTATCTGAAGAAAAGATATTTTCTATGGAGTTGCAGCCAGGATTTTGGGCACAAGAGTATAATAAGTAAATAACAAGCCCCTGGGTCAGCAGCTTTCCCAGAAGAAGGAGAAATTAAGGTCAAGTTACAACTGGAAGTTTGAGTATACAAGTAGTAATGCTGGGAGGGAAGATGCTCTAACTGGGTCGTCAGGGATGTGGGGCAGGGGTGGCAGTGAGGCGGGCGAGGATGGCCATGGGGAGGTGAGGATGTTTAGCCGTGAAGTTGGAAAGGGGTGAAACTGGTAAAGAGGAAAGAGGTGGGTGTGAGGACGGGGCAGGGCCAGCCCTGCCGGCTTGCCTGGGACTCTGAGCCACGCACGCACCTTCTTGGTGCACATTCCATCCCTCACCGAGTCTCTTGTCCCTTTCCCCAGAGCCTACTGGAAAATTCACATTTACCCACCATTCTGAAGCAGGAAGCGCATACTCACCAACCCTGCCATATCTTGGGCTTAGGACAGGGCACAGGTAAGTAACTATTATCCAAGCTCACATCCAAAACATCCCTGTACCCTATTTCATGGTTGCTGAGGTCCACCTGCAGGAGGCAGGATGGCATCATGGTTAGGAGGGTGGCCCCCAGAGTCCTTGTGCTAGAGTGTGAATCCCAACCCTATCTGACCCTGGTCAGGTTATTAATATCCCCAAGTTCAGTTTCCCATATGTAAAATGGGATGACGGCCGTAGCACCTTACTCCTGGAGTCCTCTGTGGATCAAATGAGACCATTCCTGTAAGGCTGACCCCTGGCCCTGGCACATAGCAATTTCTCCATCTGGGGACTCAGTGCCCTCTGCTTGGTGGCAGCTCTGGGGCTCCCAGCTGTGCCAAGCAGCCCATCTTGTGCAGAAATCCCAATCCTAGCTAAGCTGATTGAACCTTAAATCAAAACAGCATTTTGTTTGGAGATTTCCCTGGCCAACTGCTATTAATTTGGAGATTCATTATTTTCTTAATCATATTAAGCTTTAGTCCCCACATCTCTTAGCTAAATAGCTCTGCTACTTTCTACTTTCCCACTCACAGCAAACTCACTCCTGGCTCCTTTTCTCTTTCTGACCCCATGTTTAGTTGTGGCAGCAGCACGACGGTCCCAGTTGTGCGGTTTTGCTTTGACAGGATTAACAGGGTGGAACTAGGGCTGCGTTTACAGGCAGCGTGGTGGCTCCATGTCTAAGATGCCTGCCCTTGTGGGTTTCTTTCAACACTTCCACGTTTAATTGGCAATAAGGAGTCCAGTAATCCTTTTCAACTTCAGATAAGAAGTTCTGACAGAGGCCAAACAATACCTTTTAGAATTCAAAAAATGCTCAGTTGCCTTTTTCTTCTTATGTATATGCTTCTTGTTTACGTGGAGAGATGTTTCTTCAATTATTGGAGCACTTGCGTTTATTTCACATTTCCAGTGCAGCTGCATCATCCCCAAACCAGGAAGCCTGTAATGGAAGAGGACGGATGGGACCACGTGCCACCTCGGGCTTGGGAGCCGTCCTCCAAAGACTGGTCAAGTCACAGCAGAAGGATTATGTAGCACGGTCTTTATGACCTCCAAGGAATGTGGAGTGCTGAGTCCCAATTCTGAAATGAGTGAGTACCGAAATGACTTCAGTAAACATTAAGGGATAAAAAATAGGAGATAAGAAGTAGGAGATGTGAGAGAATAGATCCATGGAACACACATCACGTAATTAACAAAAATAAGAAATTACTTCACTTTAACACTTACCTGGATGCCATCCAGAGATAATTTCATTTGTTCAACCCCTTGTTGAGCCAGGCACAGTGGCAAGCCCTGTACAATGTCATTCTATTTTGGGTCCTACAAAGTGGATAGCATGACGATTATGACCTGCCCCATACAGAAGAGAAAACTGAGGGTCAGAGTGGTTAAGGAGGCCAGTAAATGGTGGGGCCAGGATTAAAATCTAGGACTGTTGGTCCCCACAGCCAGCAACTCGCTACATGCCTTCCTCAGTCATCACGCATTTATAAGACTGATTATTTTAGTCATTAATACATCAATAGTGAATTTAGAAAGTAACTAGTTTTTCTTTTTCTTTTCTTTTTTTTTTTTTAGAAAGTAACTAGTTTTTCTTTCTTCTTTTTAAATTATACTATCTCCTGTCTGCTCCAGTTTGATCCCTTTTGCAATTTTTATTCATTTATTCTCTTATTTATTCATTCATTCATTCACATCTTTGGCTCTTTCTCTTACACTCAAACACACACACACGAATAATGATGTTAGTCACTGTCCTTGAAGAAAGTAAAACAGAATCTATTCAAAGTTTGCTGTAGTGAAGTTTGCTACAAAGTGTAGATTGATGTATTTTACCAGAAGGTAAGCACACAAATAAATAGGGGAGAAAAAGCAGTTTAGAGACAAAAGGAAGAGAAGATATCTTGCAAATATAAAAGCCTGTTCAATAAAATGTGGCTTCATGATCGTCATTTGATCATTTCCCCACCGTTTGCACTCTGCACTGTGAATTCCTGGGAAGAACAGGAAAAACTTCTCTGTGTGCAGGGTAGAGACGAATTTACTTTCTATTTCTGATAACAAGGGAGTAAGAGTCTGCTTGGTGCCGCCAAAGATCTTCTGAAACAGCGTTAATACTGTTCCCGTGCATTTCTTGAGACAGGGCAGAAGCGGGTTATCGTGTTGCTTGACTGAGGGCCGCGGTAACTGTCTACAGATATTTAGAGGCTGTAAATGAAGACTCGATTGCTTTAAAACATCTTGGTACTAATAGAGTTTATTAAAGATGCAGAAGAATCTGAGGAGGTATTTCAGAGCCTCAAACCTCCAGAAACTTTTTCGGCGCTGTGGGATGCAACCCAGCCAGTGAGTGGGCCCTGAGCCCTGAGCAGAGAGGACCTTTGGGGACTGTGTCAGGGAGAAGACACTGGTCTAATTGTGGCCTCCACAAAGGCCTCATGAGGGCAAACGATCACAACTTAATGGCATTCCAGAGCAGTGGGGGAAATTCATTAACACTCCCGCGAGGAGAAAGAAAAAAACCAGAAGTACCTGAGGTTTTAGGAAGAACAAAGAAGAAGCAACTCCAGCTCAGGGAAACAGAGATTATCCAGCTCGTGGACAAGCAGAAGCCTCATTTCATTTCATTCTTGACTCTGACTTTCCACCTTTCCTTGCGTCTCTGTTCTTTGGAACTTCCACAGAAACGTGCGATGAGAACAGAGTGAAGTCTCTCAGAGTAGTTAAATTGTATTCCTTTGTGGAAACTTGAATGAAAGCCTCTTAGATTAATTCATAACTATTAATTATGATAAAGTTATTAAGGTTAAAGTTTCTTGGAACACTTATAGATATCATTTATCCAGAGAGCAAGTCCCCAGTTAACGCAGATAATTGGATTTTGGAGATATTATACACGAATCTGGGGGCAGGGTAGGTTGTTGCAGAAGAAAATGAAAACACAAGGAAAGTGTTAAACTTACCATCCAAGATGAAGGCCAACTGTACAGAACTCAGATTTTTAATGAACTGTAAGTGCCCTCAGAGAAATGGCAAATAGATGAAGTATTTTGACTGGAGTAAGTCACATAATTAAGAGATTATTTGTAACAGACCCAGCCAACTACAGGGTATTCCAAGCAAAAACAAAACAAAACAAAAACCCCCAGATCAGCTAGCATGAAAACGAAGACAGCTTCCATTATGCCTTGCATAGGAGATGCCTAATGATTTCTTTGCAAATTCTGACTCGTGTAAGTCCCAAACAAGAGGCAAAATGTCTGAGTGGTTTCCAAATGCTATAAATGAAGTTAAATGGGAACATACGGTTAGCATTTCTATAGGACTCTGTGTTTGCCAAAAGATTTATAATCACTTGTTCCTCAATATTCATAACATCCCTCTAAAGCGGAATTTCCCATACTGGGACTGGGAGGCCTTGGGGATGGTGGAGGAATTCCGAGAGGGTCATGGGGATTGGAGCTGTAGTATTTCAAACAGCTGTCTGGTGGTGATGGAAAATTGCAGCTGGAGGAGGGAGGTATGGAACTCCCAGCACCCTGCATTCCCTGGGCAAGTCCCCTTCTGAGACCTGGGGCTCCTTGTCAGGACCAGGCTTGCTTCGTTGCAGGAATCCTGGGATTTTTTTTTCCCACTTTCCTGTCCTCGAGGTGTCACCAGCTCACCCTCCAGGATCCAGGGAGTGTGGTACAGGAGAAGCTATAGGGCCCTATGTTTGAATCCCAGTTTTGGTCCTAGCTCGATAGATGACGACTCTGGCAAGTTTCTTACCTTCTCTGAGCCTTAACTATGACATCTGCAATATGTTAGATAATCAGTCATATTGTACAGAGTTGTTACAAAGAGTGAATAAGATATCACACTGAGCACATTGTAGGTACTCGTGGATTAGTAGTTATATATTCCCATTGTCTCTCCAGGTGCTTCAGAAAACAAACACAAGAAACTTTTCATTCGGAGAACTGTCTTCTGAATTCCTCTGTTGAAAACCAATGCGAGATACATGCATATGCAACCGTAAAAATACACATGAGCCAGGTGTAATGGCACATGCCTGTAATCCCAGCACTTTGGGAGGCTGAGGCAGGAGGATTGCTTGAGGCCAGGAGTTTGAGAACAGCCTGGGCAATATAATGAGACCCTGTCTTTAAAAACAAAATTGAAAAAAAAAAATTAGCTGGAGATGGGGGTGTACATCTGTAGTCCAAGCTACTCAGCTTGAGCAGGAGTATCACTCGAGCCCAGGAGCTCAAGGCTGTAGTAAGCTATGATTGAGCCACTGCACTCCAGCCTAGGTGACAGAGAAGACCCCATCTCTTAAATAAATAAACGAACAAATTAATAAATAAAATCACCAATATTTCAACATGTAGTACATTAATACAAAGTTTACTAAACCTTATTACTTCCAACTGCCTTGCTGAGATAGGTCACTGGAAATCCTATTTGATCTGTGTCCCCAGACACAGAAGCTGGTGACTTTTATTTGCCAGGATGGTCTATCTTCCTACATGATGTAATCAAAATACGATAATTTTTTTTTTTAAATGAAAATAGAGATTCCCTGTCTCAAATAGGAAACTTATACCTTCGGGTGTGTTGCATCAAGACTCTGCCATTTGCAGAAGCTATCCCATTCTGGAGATTTCTTCACACTTTTATTTTTCATGTCCTAGTCTTTACACTAGATTGAAGGAGGAGGTTGAAGCTAAAGAATTCAGTGACGGTGGTAACAATGGTGGCACTTGGAGATCAACTGTAGTCTTTCACTGTGAATCATCACTATTCTAAAGGGAAGTGGTGTCAGATCACAGTTCCAGAAAACTGAGGGATTCAATGACTTGGATGTGCAGCAATGATTACAAAGTTTGTTATTTATTGTCTTGGCCAGACAGAGGGAGGAAAAAGATTTCCCTGTGCGCAGCCCTGAAGCTGCCAGTCTCTGCAGAAGGAGAAGCCAAACTAAACGGTTTCTCTCACTCATACAATTCTGTGTGTAAGGAGAATTCCCCGCTAGCTTAGAATACAGCCCTGGGCACCAGGCCCCCACCACCCCAAACAGCTTACAAATAGCTAATTCAGAAAGATCTCACCTCACTTAAAGAGGGATGAGTGGTAATCAAAAAGGAACAAGCACAGTATCTAGGATGAATGAAATAAGAAAAACAAAGTAGAGTTTAAAAAGATTTGCTAGAAAAATATTGCCATAAAACAGATGAAATTTGTGACCCAACATACTGTCATGAATTTAGAAAGATAAAAACAACTTGATGAATTAATCCAGGTGCTCAAAAAACCATGTATACAATAGTTCAGGAAATACTTACCAAGACACAACCCAGGAGATAAAACATAAGAAGGCAGAACTTGGCAAAGATGCCAACCTAGAAATAAAGACCACAGTGGGAGCATCGGAAATGAGCTAGATTCTGCTAGGAACACGCCAAGTGCCCATAGGATGGAAGTGAGGGAAATTAATGAAATTAAATGGAAATGAACAAAGGTTTATAACAGGAAGACAATAGACATGAAGGGCAAATAGTAGGTAAAATATACCTGAAAAAGAAAACTGAAAGTGTGAAATAAGAATAAAGCACTATTTTAATAAATATAAATAGAAAACATTTATATGTAAATTCCATATGTAAAAGGCTAGACCTTTAAGACTGAAAGGAGCAGGAAAAATTAACACAGAATGATCAACATTGAGACATATCCTTAAAAAGTTACTGGATTTTAAAGATACAAAGAATTCTTTGGACTTTCTGGTAGCAAGATCAGGTCACCCTGAAAAAAAAGTCAGGCTTATCTCGGGCTTCACTATAGCAACAAGAGCTAGAAGAGATTTGAACAATGTCTACAATGAATGAACACAGAATTTTACACCTAGCCAAACTGTTGTCAGGTCAAAAAGCAGAAGACAAAACATTCTGGATATACAAAAACTGAGAAAATTTTGAGTCCATTTATGAGACTTTAGTTCCCTGTTATTATGTTTTTTTAGTGCAAATCAACACAAAATAATGTAATTAATAAAGTAAATTTAATTGACATATACTGAATATTACACTTTGAAAACAGAAAATATTCTTTTCCAAGTACCTTTGGAATAGTCACAAAAATTGACCATATACAAGGTCACAAAAAACACTTCACTAAATTCCAAAAATCAGAGTAAGTACAGAAAATCTTCGGTGATCACAAAGCAATGTCATTTAGTAGTTAAAAATAAAACTAGGGGAAAAAAGAAAACTTCTGGCATCTGGAAATGCTAAAATACTCTTTCGTATGCGACTCTACCATTAGGGATATATTTGAACAATATCTTAAAACTGAAAATGTTTATGCTAGTACCTATCAGAACCTATGGGATAGAGTTAAGGCAGAATTCTGGGAAAAATATTAAAAGCTTAATATTTATATCAATATAACAAATAAAGCATCTAGATATAAATTTTTTAAAAGTAAAAATTTAACAAAAATATAAATTATGTAGAAAACAACATTGAAATGCTAATGACAAAAAAATTTGAAGAAATGAAGAGACATACCATATTCTTGCATAGGAAGACTTAAAAAGAAATTCAACTTTCTCTAAGGAAATCTATAAATGGAATGTGAAAGCCAATAAAAATACAGGATTCTTAAGAGCTAGATAAGCTGTTACTAAACTTACAAGAAAAATCAGCAGACATTATTCCATTTCTGGTAATAGTGGGCTCAGATATTTAGATTAACCCTTCCATTGAAAATAATAGAAGTTGGAATAAAATGTTAAATAAAATGCTTCTTAAAAGCACCGAGAAGCTAACAAGATAACAAGGACTTACCAAGTGGCTAGATTTTCCCTGAACAGATGCATTGATCAGCTGTGGGTTTTTCAATAGACACTCAGGAGGAAGAAGACAGAAGTCAAAGGCTAGGACTCACCCAAGGTAGAAAGAGGGCCTCGCAGGAGACTCCTGCCCCACGCTGGGCTGGGACTCCCAGGAACTCCACTCTCCCGGTTAAGGGTGAACCAGAGGTAAATCTGCTCCAAATACGCAATTCAATAACTTTCCCACTTTCTTCCTGCAAAATCTTCGCAAATGTGTTTTAAATCTGTTGACTTGCATAGTCACCTTTATTTATGCTTTCTTTCATTCTGCTCAAATTCTGCCATTCAGAGGCTCATTCATGAGCTTTGATCTGCCACATCGACACCTTGTCAGCGCTTTCCCTGTGGCTGTAGCATTAGCCCTTTTTACTGTCTCCCAAGGCTCTCTCCTCCTGTGCGAAGCTGCTCTCGGGATGCCCACTTTGTGGCCGGCACTGCTGGTGGCCCCCCAGGGCTCTGCCTCCTTCTCTGTCTCTTTCCTGGGGGCCCTCTCTCCTGGCACTCTTGTCTGCCCCTACAGTTTCATGTGGCATTTGTAAGGCACCCCGATCTGCAAATCCAAAGCACCCTTGCCCCGTGAATTTTCCCTGTAATTTTAGTTTTTAATTAAAAACGGTTTTTAACCCAATCTGCAAAGTCCATTGCAAATGCTCCTGTGCATGAAGCGTGCCTTCCTCCTACACGGGGTTGGTTGTGTCAGCTGCCTCCCTCTGTGCGCTCCCTCCTTGTGTCTTCAGTGGGGGGGGCGATATCGCCCCTCGGGGCAAAATGGGTTCTTGGAGGGGAGGGGGGAATTCTATTCTTTTATCTTACGAAGCTCAGATCTACATACAGTGTGTCAACAGATAGACAGTACATCTGATGTCAAAATTTCCTGGGGACAGAGCAATTAGGGAAAAAAATCTAAACAGTCTCCTTATTAAGGGATAGTCATGAAAAGAAGGCGGAGAAACACCTCTCTTGACATTCCCACCAGGAAGTGAAGGAGACATGCCCAACCCAGTGTGTTCAAAACCAAATGCGCTCCCCTTCCTCATCTCATTCCGGATTCCTCAACCTGTGCCTCTCACAGGCTCGTCATTGCTGATGTCGTCGACAGTCACCCAGTGCCCAGTGCCCATGCTGGGGTCCTCTGTCACAGTTGGCGCACTCCTGTATCTAATGGTACCGAGCCTTGCAGGCTGCGCTCCCACTGTTTCTGCCATGCCTGTCCCTCAAGCCACGCCAGCCACCCGAGGGCCGGGTCATCTCTTGCCTGGGCCACTGCAACGGCCCTCTAAATGGTTTTTCACTCCCTCCCTACTCCGATCTATCTGTCACTCTGCTGTTAGAGAGAACTTTCGAGAACACAAACTGATTTAATTTTTACATATTTGAAGTTCTATTCCTGTTTACTTCATATATAAAGTCGCTAGAGGGAAAAGACAAGTCCTCCGTCAGTTTTCCGGAGGCATTCTTGTACAGTCATGTTCTATTCCAATGCAATCGACTATGCGCCTTCCCCAGAATTCATTCTATACATTTGTCATACCTGTTATTTTTGTACCAAATCTTCTTAGAATTCCTTTCTCTACTCTTCTCACAAAAACTCCTATTCCTACTTCAAAGGCCGGCTCACACGTTACCCCTTCTGTTGAGTCTCCCCTCACATGATTTCAGGAAGAAACACTTGCCGCTTTCTTTCTGCTTCTACAGCGCAGTGGGCATGTTTCTGTAACAGGGAACACACCACACTGTTCTTCAGTTGGCCCCTTACTAGGCTGTGAGTTTGTAGGGCAAGGATACCTATCACATCAACACGGTTTTTGAGAAAAATACTCTTGTTTGTAAGGCGTTGCGCTGGGTTTCATAGTAGCAGCGGTGGAAGAATGAGGCTTGTCGCCATGAAGTTTAAAATCGGGGGGAAAACAGATACTCAGCAAGTTAATTTAACAAATGATCATTTAAATACTGTCGTGATAAGTGCTACAAGGGAAATAACACAGGATACCATGAAAAAAAAAGAACAGAGAAACCCACCTGCACCTAAAGGAGTTGAGACAGCTTCTCTGGAGGAAAGACCTTTAAACCAAGACCAGAATGAGTTCTCCAGGTGCAGAATGTATTCCAGGGTGCATATATTTCAGGGGGTGGGAATAGCACAGGCTCTCACCCTATGATAAGAAAGAGCCCGAGATCACTGCAGACTGGAAATAACAAAGCGAACAAACCAATGTGCAAATAAAACGATGGGTCTGGAGGCAACAGGAGGGTTCCATTTACAGATTCATGGATTTAGGGTGCAGGGTGCTTCATCTGAAGGGGAATCTTCATATTGCTCCTCTGCTTCCTGGTGCCACACAAACAGACCACAGGCCTGGATCTGTGTGGCAGTGCTTTGTCCTTTTTGTCATATTACTTGACTCAGAAGTATTTTTTTCTATGACAAAAAAAGGGGGGGGCAGAATTTCTGGTAGAAATAGATGATTCATGCTCAACACCTTCTAGAAATACTCCAATTTCATTATGTGTTAGTTTGAGAGCTCTACATCTTACACAGATAACTAACGGCCATGCAAAGTGTGGTTTTTCAGGATATGACCTTGAAGCCTGGTGCTCAGGTAACGTGGCCCCAAATTGGATAAGAGCATTTCACTGTACCGGAAACTCTGGGGTCAAGTCACAGGGTTACAAACGTACAGCAAAGAAACATGGAAACAATGAGCTCACCTCTGTGACTGGGCCACTCACGGGCTCTTGGGTAGCTTTGAGGGTAGCGGCCTCTCTGGGAGTAGCTTTCCCCTGCACAGCATGTGTCTGGGTCACCAGAGGGCCCCCAGCACTTCCCATACTAGAGTCCTCTGAGTGTTGCAGGTCCCGATGGGATCGAGAGCAT
>CAUYRT010042876.1:0-31669 GCA_963574885.1 Lepilemur ruficaudatus | reverse complement strand
CAAATTTCAGTGCACAGGACATTATTATTAACTATAGTCACCATGGTGTACATTAGGTCTCTGTACTTACTCATCTTATAGCTGAAGTGTCTATCGGCAGGTGAATGGATAAAGAAAATATATACAGAATGGAATATTATTCAGCTTTGAAAAAGAAGAAAATCTTGCTAAGTAAAATAAGCCAGACACACAAAGTTAAATACTGTATGGTCCCACTTATATGTGGAATCTAAAAGAAATTTGAACTCAAATAGTAACAAAGTAGAATGGTAGTTACCAGAGGTTTGGGGAGGAGAGGAGATACTGGTTCACAGGGTATAAACCTTCAGTTATAAGATGATTTCATTTTTTGAGTTGCTCAAATTTCAGATCCTTGTGACGACTCTTAAGCTGTTAACATTACTAAGGCTTTTTTGACTTCTTAGTTGTGAAGGGATTTTAGCACATTTAAGTGATTAATTTCTAGAAAACAAATTTGATTTGATACTCTGACCATTAAGAAATTTCCTTACCAGGGATGGTGGCTCATGCCTATAATCCCAGAGACTGGGGAGCCTCGGACAGGGGCATTACTTGAGCCCAGAAGTTCGAGACTGCAGTGAGCTAAGATTACCACTGCACTCCAGCCTGGGTGACAGAGCAAGCTCCCATCTCTTCAAAAAAGAAGAGGGTCATTTCTTTAAACCATCTTCACTTACTAATTAAATGTGTGAGAGTATGTATGTATGTTGTATATGCATATTTTAAAGCAAAAAAAATAGAAAGAAAAAAGTATGGTATTGTTGAATAAAAGAAGGAGATAGACAAAGAAAAGAAGCAGGCAGAAGTTGTAGAATTATAAGAAGTCCAATCCCTTCAAGATCCCTGAAAAGGCACATTCATGAATCAATCCTGTATCACTCAAGAGAACTCTAATATCAAAGCATGCACCACAATTTTTCAATAAGATACAGGCCAGGATTGTATAAATGCCAATATTTATTTTCCACCTTGTATATTTAGATTCCTCTTCAGTCGCTCAAGAAAAATGCACATGGAGAGATGAAAATAAGCAATAAATAAAATTATCACCTTATAGTATTAAAATGCTTCTTTTAATTTGTAGAAACATTTCTATTATCTCTTAAATTATATTCATATGGCTATCTCATTTATTTTTGATGTCTCTAATGTTTATGTTTGGTCTACCAAAAATACTAATGCATTTTCCTTTTTTATAGCACTTATCCTTTTCTGCCTTCTAAAGCTCTATCATAAAACAATGCAGCTAAACATAAGTCATATATGTACCATCATCCTGAGCTATGCTTTTTTATTATCTCCCATAAACATGGAGTTGTACTTTATCTGGGATTTGATTTGGAAAAAACATAATGGGAAGAGAGTGAATGAATTTTATGGAACAACAATAAAAGACCAAAAGATGAAAATGCATTAAAAATCAGAAATAGCTATTATATTCCCTAGCACATTAAAAAGCCAAATCAAAACCTTTTATTGGACTAATATATATTGGAAAGTTTTTCCTGTGCCAAACATGTGATGCCACATTCTAATTTCATTATTCTTTAGTCTTGCTGTTACTGCTGCTTACGTTTGTTTTTTAAAAAAAATAAATAGAGAGTTGAAAAAGAAAATTAACCTTTTCATCTCCTGATCTCTTAAAATGCATGGGGATACTCAAATTATCCTGGAGACTGAAAAATACATCAGCACTGAATTTTTATATATTTGATTCTTTAAGTTATAAAGATTCTCCGAAAAGAGAAGAACCAAAATGAATATATGTAGAATCTTACATGTAGCACACACAATGTATTCTGAAGGAAAGAATCACACATCAATGGGTCCAGCATTATTCAAGAGGAAAAGCACTTTTAGTTCTGAATGTGTACTTAGAAACAGAAAATCTATCCATCATTCTTCTAATATATCAATAGACAGATAAAGATATGGAGATGGATATATTTGAAAAATAATAACAATGAAAGTGTGTTTTAAATTTAATCCGATTTCATGCTTGTTCTGGTGGGGTTGCAATTCTAACCCTGAAACATCCCTATGAAACCGTCAGGGTTCCTTTTATGAGTGCTCAGTTTTACAAAGTTCAGCCCCTAAAATCCCATCATGTGGGTCCTTTCTCTAATAGTGAGTCATTTAACAGATGGCATCCTTTCTGGGCATATCCTGCTGAGACTACAAATTGTAGTTCTGTCCTGGACAATGTAACGCCTTTAACCTGTATTTGGAAGCAGAAACAAGGGAGTAAAAAGTGAAAAGCTGCATTCACAATTGAGAGCTAGCTTGGGGCAGGGTAGAAATACAGTGACCTTAGCTTTCTAATCCCCTGTATATAACTCAGCATCTGCTGTTTTGGGTTATAGTTAGATTCACTTCTGACTTAAAGTTTCAGAGAAAAGCTCCTCTAGTCTCCAGAAAACAAGAATGAGAGAGCAGGTGACTTTCACAAAGAAGTTTAAAAATGTTATAAAGTGAATATGAAGATTTAATCATCACCACTCTTTGCAGACAAAAGCAGCAGACATGCCCTTAGGCTTCTGCTGATGGCTCTGGGGTTTCCCACCACCAAACACGAGATGAAAGGGGTGAACCGTCCCTCTCAGAAGTGCCGCAGGGAAAATGACTTTGACAATGAAGGAAAATGAGAGTAATTGAAAGGGAAGAGAAAGTCAAAGATTTTTAAATGTGCTGAATGCTTAACCTGATAAGCAGAATAAATCTTCAAAAAACAAAATAATTGATTTTTTGTTATTAAAAATATGTAAAAATTACAGAAAAATACAACAAACACCTATGTATTGTTCACTCAAATGTAACACAGTTTGATAGTTTGCCATATTTACTTCAGATTGTTTTAAAAATAAATAATATATTAAACTTCTGTTTCTAACAGTAAGTGTAACAGATACTTTGAAAAACCAGGCTGTTGGAAACACCTAAATATGGCAGATAAAATGTTTAAAAACAGCTTTCTAAACGCAACATGATCTGGTAAGAAAGTAATGAACACTCCGAGGCCAAAAAGTGACAGCAGTAATGCAAAGAAGCAAACTTTCAGTGTGTTTCAGCCTAGGAACGTTTGTGGAACCCTAGCATCCATAAACTTCCATTTGGATGGGTGAATGCAGCTCCCACATGAAAGTGAAATCCGGAAGTGCCACAATATCAGTGTCACGGATTGTATAATCACTACCGAGAGGGAATTTTGTAGCCTCAAATGTTTAGCTTAGGAAAAGAATCCATGAATGCCATTCACCACATGAACCAATTAGAGGGAAAAGCTAGTCTTCTAAAAAATGCAGATCAAGAGTCTAAATAAATTTAACATCTTTTCACGATTAAAAATACACATTCTTGGCAAATGAGGAATATAGGGGAACATTCCTTACTTGATAATCTATGAAAAAAAAAAAACTAAAGAAAAAAGATAATATTCTTAGAGTGAAACATTGAAACCTTTCCCTTTGAGAGTAAGAAAGAGGCAAAGATGCCCACTATCACCACCTCTGTTCCACATTTTATTAAAAGTTGTGCCCAGCAGAGTAAGACAACAAAAGAAAATAAAACAAGAAAAAGAAGAAAAAACAAAAGGAAAAAAGAGAAAGGAAAAGAGAAGAGAAAGGTGGGAGGAGAGAAGAAAAAAGAGAAAGGAATAGAAGGAAAGAAAAGGAGGAAGAAAAACTGTCATTATTTACAGTTGATATGATTGGGTATAGAGAAAATAAAAAAATACTGAAAAATTGTTAGAATTTAGTAAGAAGTAACTAGATATCAAGCAAAGTAGCAGCATGCCAAGTGAATAAATAAAAATCAATTGTCCACATATATTACAGTACAATTAAAAATTAGAAATTGTGCTATAATCTGTAGCATTTAGCTTCCCAAAATATCAAGTCTCTAGGAATAAATTTTACAAAAAATTCAGAAAACCTCCATAGAGGAAAATAATAAAATACTCTTAACATACATTCCAGAAGACCTAAACAAATGAAGAGTTATAACATGCTCAAAAAATGGAAGCCTTAAGATTATAAAGATATCAACTCTACCAAAATCATTCTATGGTTTCATAATAATTACAAACAAAATCTAATTAGTTCTTCTTACTTTTAGTCTTTTCTCAAGCTAATTGTAAAATAATATAGAAGTTCAAAATAGCAGGACTAGCTAAAAAAAAGTCTTGAAGAAGAACAACAGGTCTAGAACTTAATAGATATCAGAACATATAGAGCTATAATTACCAACAGAGCATGTTACTGACAAGAAATAAACAAATAGCACAAATGAAAGAATAAAATACATTAAAAATATGTATTTATATGTAACTTATGTGTAGATATATCTATCATATATGCATGCACACATGCATTTCACTTATGATAGTGGTGGCATTGCAGATCACTAACTAGGGCTTAGGGAGAATTTTACAAGAAATAGTGCTGGGCAATTGGGTACAAGATATGGAAAAAGTAAAATTAGACTTTTACCCCACACCGAACTCCCAAATCAATATAAAATTTCAAGAAGATAATAAAAAAAAGAAATGATCTAAATACATAAACATTTATTAAATAAAACTATAAAACATATACAAATATAAAGAAAAACATTGATAAATTAGACTACATTAACATCCTAATTTTCTGGTTATCAAATTACTATAAAGAAAGTAAAAAGACAAACCTCAAGATAGGAAAAATACTTCTAGAATAATGCACTGATAAAGGATTAGTATATTTGTCTATGTCCTTTCCAAACCACATACAACTGAAGAAGTTTTTTCCTTAGGAACAAGGTGGAAATCAATGAGTAAAGTAAAGCAATATAAAAGTGTTAATAGTATGAGATTTGAAATAAAATACCTTTGGGTTTAGTTATTAATTGATTTCATGATCTGCTAGGTGTGTTCTACCCTTATAACTTGAAAATTACTACCCTAGAGAAATTTTTGCTCGTGTATATGGAGAGGTGTATGAAAGAAATTTAAATGAAGCAGCAATAGTTTAATAAAAACACAGGGAGCAACATAAATGTCCATAGACTAAAGAATGAATAACTTGTGGCATAGTCACACCATGGAATACACTATAGCAATGAAAACAAATGAACCAAAGTTACATTTATCCACTCAGTGAACATAATGTTGAATGTCCAACATTCAACAAAATACTGTTTGAAGATAATGCATTGACTATTAGTCAGACAACATAAAATTCAAAACCATGAAAAATTACATAACATATTTATCAAGCATATATGTGTCTAAAAACCAGAAAGAGAAGCAAGGGAATGAAATGCAAAATTCAGGATACTACTTACATCTGGGGCAATAGGGAGAAATGAGATTGGGAGAGGTGTTAAGAGGCAGTGTTGGACTTCTTAAGAGGGGGTATGGGAACAGGGGTGTTTATTTTGTTGTTATTCCTCATACTTTACTCATGATTTACACAGTCTTTTTATGCACATATACTCAATTTTAAGACTACTTTAATGAGAAATTATGTATGATTGATACAATTGAAGCTTCCTATGTACCTTTCACTAGTCATATCCCCTTCTGTCTGTCCCCAACATGTACCCTTCCCATCCATGTTCATTTATTTCAGTATAAATGTAAATCCATAAACAAAACATGAAATTGTTTTATTTTAAAAGTTGCATTGCTTCCATTTGCACGTGGCTCATTAGATTATGTTTTTTGAAATTGATTGGTATATGTAGACCTCATTCATCTGTTTTAGTTGCTATTTATGACTTATCTTTCCATTTATCTACAAATTAACATTTAGGTTCTTTTCAATTCTTTGTTAATGATACATGATGATACATTTGACATATCTCCATTTGCACTGTGTAAGAATCTCTTGCTTTGAATTAAAGCTCTGCCTCTTAATATTTGTGTAATCATATGCAAGTTATTTAAGCTCTCTGAATCTAGTTTCTATGAATATTAAGTGAAGATAATCGCAACCATCTTTCAGTGTTACTGTGAAGATTCAATGAGCTGATGTATGTAAAGTGTCTAATGTATATTTAAGTGCTCATAAAAAAGATGATGAGAGTGATTGTGGGGAGGTAGAATTGTCAGAGTTCCCCTTTAGCTGGCAGTGTTGTAGTCAGTTTATTATCTTTCTTTGTCAAAGTGATGGAAGCAGTGGCTTTTTTTAAACTCAGGGAGCAGATATCAGTGTTTCACATGTCAAATAAAAGAGTATCTCCTTCCCTCTAGATTAAAAAAGCTCAGGAGGTGTGTTTCAAATACATAAAGAGACAATAGCACAGTCTCTCCTCCTGGAAGCTGTGAAATAGCACATAGGTCTAAGGAGAAAACAATATTGAAAGCATTGACATCACTGTGGGCATCAGGATTAAGGCTCTTCACAGACATCTCAGACTTTTCCAGCCATACGAGTCTATGCTCTCACACCTGAGCTGCCAGCAGGGCTTGGGAATTGACTAGCCCTATAGCTGAGACGCAGCCAAAGACAATCACTATTTCTTGTGAGAAAATGCCCAGAGGGGTTCTTAGAAAGGCAGAAAGCTAATAATAATTTCACCTACTTTGGAAGTCTTCAGGGATACATCTTGCCTTTTCGAGATAATAGGGGCACCTTGTGATTAACTTACAAGAGGGCATCTTCTGGCTGAGACACAGGGCCATGAGGAGACATTGATCAATGTAGTTTTCCCTGAGGTGTTTTCTGAAGCAAAGGAGAAAGACTGAAACATTCACACAAAAGGGTGGGCACAAAAGGGCGGGCAAAAGAATTACACTATGTAACCAAGCCCTGTAATTATAAACCCGTAGGATGAGAAGAAAGGAGAAGAAAGCAGGCTCAGTTCCTGAGACCTGTCTTTAGGAAGAAAGCCAGGGCTGCAAGCAGTAGTTTGGCAGTAAGGAGGAGACTGAGAATCGTGTATCTCTCAGACTGATAAGAAATGCTGAGGGAAATGCATAGATTCTTGGGCCCAGAATAGAGTTTTGAGCATTATTAAACCCTACGCCATTTCTTCACAGAGGGCATCCATACCTCAGCCCACTAAATGTGACAAGGAGAAACTCTTCGGGAGCAACAGTTTAATGTAGTAAAGAAAGCCCTAGGAAAGGCTTTTCAACCCGAACAGCATCCTGAAGTTGGAATTAGAGTTGTAAATTTATAAAAATGGTCTCAAGATAATGAAGAAGAATATATATATAAGACAAATGAGAGGCTTTAAGGCAACCTTACAATTGTCACGCAAATAAAAACACTGAGAGGAAACATTAGGATGCCTATGCACCCTCTGGATGAAAATCTATAACAAAAAGATATGTAGGTTGATGAGCAGAAAGAGCTCTGTTGCTGTTGCTACAGCTGCCACTGCTCTACCTGTACCAGCTTCTTAAATCCTCAATATATCCCTACGGGGTTAGAATCCTGGCATTCACAATTGCTAGCTATACAAATGAAAGCAAGTTATTCAAATTGTCTTAGCCTCAATCTCATCATGCATAACACATGGATGATAATACTCCTACTCACTGGGTTGTAATAAGCATTTCCTAAAGCAAGCATAAGAGCTCAATAAATGGAAGCCTTTATTAAGGCTCCCACTAGATTTGCTCCCCAGGTCGAAGTTTCTTGTTCAAAATTTCTATTTCTTTTGTTACTCTATGAAGAAGGACATGTAGACTTTTTTCCTGAACGAGAAGATTTATTAAGGCACAGTATAGACTTAGTCCAGCCTTTACTAAGCAGCTAGACCTACTTAAGGCGAAATAAATGACCTGGGATAATGAGAGGAGAAAAAACTTACAATATTGTGCTGGGAACCTACTGTGCTAGCTATATAATGAAGAGGTAAGTTTTACAATCTACTCACTAACATTTTCTTCTTATGAAAGGCAATTATAAGAATAGTTCATGAATTATATATTATGCCTCATTCAGATGGTAACTTTAAAGAATGCCTTCAATTTGATTCTCCCCTTTGGTGAGTTAAGAAGAAAGAACTAAGCACAAATCCTGGCCTCAGTTTTGCAAGTGTCAAGCTAACAACAGATTTTTTAATCAAACTGGCAAGATCAATGTAAAACTAACTGTTCATGCTAGGCATCTACTGTCTTTTACTGATTCAAATTGACATGAGATACGAAAATAATTATCTAGGTTTTGCCCAAGATAAGAGACAATTTTCAACTTCAGTTGAGGCATTTAAAAAGAAATAACGTATATCTATTAATACATTAACATACACACACATACACATGTGTACACACAGAGACACACATATTCTATATAATTTTAGACCTAGAGGCCTCAGTAATCCAGAAGACAAAACTGCATTATTTTTGACTGTTGCAATTAAGAGAAAAGATAGGATTGTTAGGGAGTGATGTTGAAGACAGTCATGGTTGGGGAAGTGGGGGAAGGTAAAAGGTGGGCAGAGTTGGGGGAGGGTAACCTAGAAGTTACCCCACAGGCATACAGCACAGACCAAAGATAGTGAGAATAATAAAAAAAATAGTGCCATAGTTCTTATAGAGGTCCCAGCAGTGCCTTCTTAAAGAATTTAAGACAAGCAAATAAAAATAATCTCTCCCTCCTCTATGTTTATAATATATACACAGTTATTTCAAAAAAGAAGGAAACTGAAATATTTACTCTACATCAGTAGAATGGTGGTGGAGAAGGGAGACCACAAAATTTATATTCCCTCCCTGTATGTACTCTTTCTACACTTATACATCTGCTTATAAAATTGGGCTTATGATTTCAGTGGATTCATGGATCTCAGCTTGAGAGCCATTACTTTATAAGAAAGAATGCCAAACTGATGTATCACATATATCAATTGACCTGTTGGTTTCAATGTAATATATCAATATATCAACGGATTTCAATCCGTTGATATCAATATATCAACTTAGTTTCCATCTCTAAATTAAAATAGATATGAAATTTAAAGTATATGAAAAAGATTACAATAATTCTCAAATTATAAATGGGGTTTTTCAAATTTCTACTTTTGAGTTGGTGTTTGGAACTAACAAGATATGTCCCCAATTACAAAAATTGTACAAATAGCATTTTGACTCCCACACTCATCCCTCCCCACATCCAATTTTAGACATGCTATAGTTTAAGGCTTTATGCTGCTAAAACCATCGAAATACCAATTTCAGGCAGATAATTATCAAACTACACAAAAATAAAGAATGGCGAGGACAATAGAATAAATAGAGAATAGAAAGACGTAGAAAAGATTGAGTTTCCATTTTGGCGATCAATTTTTTTACAGGCAACTTTATAAAATGCAGAATTTCATCTCCTTTTATCCCTTGAGAAGTATGGTCTCAAGCTGACTTACACACCAACACAATAACTATATTCAGGTAGGTTTGTCTCAATCCATAATATCAAAGCAGCTTCCCTTCCCTTTCTGTTAATAAAAAAATTCTTGCACATTAAAAGTATCATTTACCATGATCAAATTATACTTATGCTGGGGATGTAAAGATGGTTCAATTTACTCAAATCTGTAAATGTGATGCACCCCATTAACAGAATCAAGGACCAAAACCATGTAATCATCTCAGTAAGTGGAGAAAAATCATTTGATAAAATTCAGCATCTCTTAGTGATAAAAACTCTCAACAAATTAGGTATAGAAGCAAACTATCTCAACACCATAAAGCCCTATAGGAAAAACCCACAGCTAACATCATATTGAAGGAGGAAAAGTTGAAAGATTTCCCTGTAAGGCCTAGTACAAGACAAGGATGCCCACTTTCACCATTCTTATTCAACATAGTACTGGAAGTCTTAGCCAGAGCAATTAGGCAAGGGAAAGAAATAAGGAGCATTTAATTGGAAAGAAGTTAGTCAAATTGTTCCTGTTTGCAGACAAAATGTCCTTATATATTGAAAACCCTACAGACTACCAAAAAACTATTAGAACTAATAGATGAATTCAATAAAGTTGCAGGATACAAAATCAATATATAAAAATCACTAGTGTGTTAATACACCAATAGCAAAGAATCCAAAAAGAAAATCAAGAAAGCAATCCCATGTACAACAACTACAAAATTCTACCCAGGAATAAATTTAACCAAGGAGATGAAAGATCTCTACAATGAAAACTATACAAAATTCTCTGGGAGGCCAGGGTGAGAGGATCTCTCAAGGTCAGGAGTTCAAGACCAGCCTGAGCAAGAGCAAGACTCCATCTCTACTAAAAAAAAATAGAAAGAAACTAGCCAGACAAATAAAAAAAAAATACACACACAGGCACAAAATTAATGGAAGAAAATTTAGTACAGGGAATAGAATCTCTTTAGAACAAACAGTTACAATTATTGCACTAAGTGAATTGGAGAAATGGTCTAGAATTTTATGGCAGGAGATGATCTTACACAATACCTTTCTTTACCACGTGGGAAACTGAAGCCCACAGTGGCTAAGAAGCCCCTTCCAATTCACACAACTAGTCACTTAGCATCTCTTGGACTATCGCAAAGTGAAAGGTTTGGACCAACTTATCTCTAATGTCTTTCCTAGTTCGAAGTGTCAAAGAACCATGATTAGTAAGATTTCATTGGTCAGCATTTAACAAACCTTCTACATAATGTACAGCACATAAGCTTGCTTTTCCTTCTTAAACCTTCTTTCCCAAATGACTGCAGTGGTTCTATTTTTTCCCTGTCTTGTTCTGTATAAATCTTTGAAATATTTTTAATTAAAATTATAAAACGTTCAGTGGCTTCACAAAAGCACATGTGTCATCGAATATATGTACCAAGATACTTTTCCTTTTCTTTCCTGAACATCATTTACATCAAGAGCATCACAAAACTTACATATTTACTATCCTCAACTTTAAAAGGCAAACACCCAATTTGAAAATTTTTTATTTGAAGGTTTTAATAGAATCTGTACTTTCCAAATAGGACATAACCTTTTAATTTATTCTTAATTCCAGTTGTAGATATAATGTATACCTATTTACGAATGGAAAATATATACAGGGAGAATATTGGACCTAAGCATTCTTTATGCATTTCCACGGTAAGCTTTCTCCTTTTGATGGTATCTAGCAGAACAATAAGAGGATATTGAAGAAACAAACTTGACAGGCTTCCCTATACCCCTGAAGAGTTCTTGTGTCTGCTCAAGACAGAAGCATATTTTATCTGTTTCTTCTACGGAAGAATGTCCACAACACCAGCTGTTCTGAAAGAGGCATCTTAGTCCTCCCCTCCAACAGGCAAGTGTTATCATCTCACACGAACTCTGGGCCGCACGCGTGTGAGACATCATTGCAGCTGAGGTTTCACTTCTAATCCTGGACATCTGTTATCAAGGTAGAGGCTGCTCTGAAGAATCAAAGGACACAAGTCTAGGGATCAAAGTTCACACTGGAACAGGTGGTTTCACAGGGCTCAGTGCACTATGGGCTTTGTCTCTGACAGCTGGGACTCAACATCCCAACATTACTCTGGTTTAAACCGTACAGGACTTCGTATTCTTAGCTGACATCATATAATGTTCTCCTACTTTGCCCAGATATCTGAGCAGATGCTCACCAAAAATCACAGGGTTTTTGTTGTTGTTGTTGTTTAACTTTTTCCTTCACTTAAACTTGGAAATATCTCTTTAGAAGTGACTATCTGATGTGTTTTATGCGATTATATTAAAATAATTCTTCTGGACAATACCGATTTGGGGGACATATTCCTTGAAGGAAATAACTACAGGCATCACTCATACAAAATTAAAAGTGGTGACCGTTAGTTTCAGGAACTTTATTCATTGCATACATAGTCCTCAACTTGGGGATGGTTGATTTTTCGACCATAAGATGATGAGAAAACAATATGCATTCAGTAGAAAGTGTACTTTCAATTTTGAATTTTGATCGTTTCCTGGGCTAACAATATGTGGTACGATACTCTCCTGCAGTGCTGGGACGCAGCAGGGAGCCGCAGCTCCCAGTCAGCCATGTGATCACCAGGGTAAACAATGGACACTCTACAGTGCATTGTGTTGCCAGATAGACGCTTTGCTCAACTGTAGACGAATATTAAGTGCTCTGAGCATGTTTAAGGTAGACTAGCCTAAGCTATGATGTTTAACGTATATTAAATGCAGTTTTGCCTTATAACATTTTAGCTTATGCTGGGTTTATTGGGTTTAACTGCATAGTAAGTAGAGGAGCATCTGTGATCTTTGGAACTCCTCTCTCTAAAAACATACACAAACTGAAGAGATCATAGAGAACTATGTAAATTATTCATTAAGGTAGCCTAACTCTTCCTTATTTATATTACCAATGAATTTTACATTTAAAATATGACACAATAACAAGCACCACATGTACTCACCATCAAACTGGTATTAACTGATCAACACTTAAGTGCACGTATAGTAGTAACATTTGTCAGGTGTCAGGTAGGTGGGAGGGGGGAGGAGGGGATGGGTATATGCACGCCTAATGGGTGTGGTGTGCACGGGGGGATGGACACACTTGAAGCTCTGACTCTGGTGGGGCAAAGGCAATATATGTAACCTAAACATTTGTACCCCTGTAATATGCTGAAATTAAAAAAATAATAATAATAAAATAAATGGCAGTAGCCTACAAATAGAAAACACATGACTATACTCACTTAGTGTACTTAGTATACTTAGATGTATACTTTTGTAACTTCTCCTAGCTCACAATCAAAACTGAGGAAATAATGAGTGCCTTTTCCCCCAGCTGATGTGCCAAGAGCTGACAGAAGCAATCTTAAAAAAGAATAAGTGATACCATTCCCATGTTCTTCCCATGAGCTTACATTTTTAGCATTGCAAAATATTTTAACAATCACAGTCATTTAAATAAAGTCATGAATAACACTTTTCAACACTGATATCAATACCATATACTGAATATTATGGACACCCAAGATTTTGCTTCCTCTAAGATGCCCCTGAAGGTTATGCAGCTGATAAAATTGAACTGTGCTTTGCCTTTGTCAGTCATGTGAAACAAGCCTGAAGTATTTTCTCCAAATAATCTGTAAGCACTTTCATTGCTGAGCTAACCTCGTTTCTTGTTACTTTCTAATAAGGGTTTTGACTATTAGTGTGAACCAAAAAAGAAAAAGTTTAACAAAAGGCATGGAATAAAAATCCAGACATGCTCCATGAACGACAATTTCTTTAATATTATTATAATTCAAAATACATTACTGCCTCAAAATATGTGCTTATGGAATTGATAAAATGTTAGGCAAAGGAGACTAAGTTAATTTAGTTGGCATACATTCCAGTATGGGACTTCCCTTCTTTCCAGAAAATTACCTTTCATGAAACGTTAATGACACTGCACACAAGGAACAATACGTCATTCAGGAACAGAATTTGACCTTACTGCCATGCTCTTGTCTTACAAGGTACCAGTCCTCTTGATATGATTTTCTTTTTCTCTTAAATCTTCCCAATCTAGTTTTGAAGGAGTTAAGGTCATTGAGAATTATTAGGCCCCAGCTATGAAACTTAAGCAGCATTCAGCTTGAATTTCTACATGACTGAAACCATTTTTACACGCATGAAAACAGCTCTCACATAATGCCTCTCACCTTGCCAAGAGGTACTTGCAGCACCTTATAGTTAAACACCTAAAGATTATAAACTACAGTGTTTCCTAAGCAATGCTGCATCTCTAGGTATCGTAAGGTCTCATGGAATCTTCCACCTGGCCTCTTGTTCCTGATAAAATCCTTCAATGCGGGCACTGTTTAGCTGATTATAATTGTGCACATTTGATAGAGTATGATACAAAAAAATTATTTAAATATAACTTTATACTCAAAATTTAAAATGATGTGAATCTCCCAAATGAAAATATCTGCCAATAATTATATCATTTGGAAACCATCAGAAGTGAAAAACAAACTCTGTTTACACTATGGCACTTGCCAACGCCACCTTAGCTTGTAAACAATAGCACCTGCCAACCTTCACAAATTAGTTTTGAATTATTCAAAATGTCTTCAGAAATGTATTCCTCTTACAAAATGCATGCCACATGCTTCTCCCAAATCACGTCTCACATCCCCTTTTGTAACATGCCTCACAAAGAAATAAGTTTCCCTTCTCCAGGCTCCCTATGGATTTCTATGCCTAGTATCATATATACCCTCTTACATTGCACTTGGTGGTTAACATGTCTGTAATTGTGTGCTTCTTAATGAAGGTGACTGTGGCTTCCTCATCTTCCTCCAGAGTTACATACATGGCCAATCACATTTCAAATAGTTGCTCCTAATTTATGGCAATTTTATTTATCATTTAAGAGCATTGCATTTATTAAGTTTCATTTTTGGAAACATTTGATGTGTATAGAAAAAATGATTATAATTTTGAGTGGTATTGTAAATAATATATAACTGGCTAGAAATAAGTTAGAAGTTATTAAAAATATAATTGTAGCTTTTCCTGAGTTATATATCTAATAATTGGGTATTTTTATTACATTTATTGAGACATAATTCACATACCATAAAATTCATCATTTTAAAATGTACAATTTGGCATTTTTTAGTATATTCAAAGAGTCGTGCAACCATCACCACAATCTAGCTTTAGAATATTTTGATCACATTCAAAAGAATGGCACACCGTTAACAGTGATTCCCCGTTTCCACTCACGCTCACCACCCCAGCCTCTAGCAATAACTAGTCTACTTCTGTTGCTATAGATTTGGCTAATCAGTACAATTAATACAAATGAAATCACATAGTATGTGATCTTTGGGGCTGGCTACTTTTGCATAGCATATTGTTTTTAAGGTTTATCCAGGTTGTAGCATACCTCAGTATTCCATCCCTTTTTATGGCTGAGTAATACTTCATTGTATGCATATACCACATTTTGTTTATCCAGTCATCCTGATAGACATTTAGGTAGTTTCCACTTTTTGGCTGTTATGAATAATGCTATTAGGGACATCCACGTACAAGTTTTTTTGTATATATAGGTTTTCATTTCGCTTGGATATATACCTAGGAGTGGTATTGCTGGGTCATATGGTAATTCTATGTTTAATATTTTTAGGAACTGTCAGACTATTTTCTAATGTGGCTGCATCCTTTTACATTCCCATCACCAGTGTATAAGGGTCCCAGTTTTTCCACATCCTCCCTACCACATGTTATTGTCTGCCTTTTAATTATAGGCAATCTAGTGGGTATGAAGTGGTATCTCATTGTACTTTTTATTTGCATTTTCCTAATGATTAATGATGTTGAGCACCTTTTAATTTGCTTATTGGCCACTTGTATTTCATCTTTTCAGAAATGTATATTCAAATTATTTTTTCAGGTGTTAATTGTGCTATTTAAGTTTTTATTATTGAATTGTAAGACATATACTCGGAATACAAGTTCCTTATCAGATATGTGATTTGAAAATATTTTCTCCTATTCTGTAGGTTTTTGTGTACCTTGTTGTTATAATCATTTGGTTCACAAAATAAGTTCAATTTTATCTATTTTTTTCTTTTACTCACTTGTACTTTTGGTGTAATATCCAAGAAACCACTGGCTGACCCAAAGTCACAAAGATTCACTCTTATATTTTCTTCTAAGAGTTTTTATACTTTTAGCAGACAGTATTATCAACCTGATCCAAGTGGAAAATACACAGATTAACCCTTTGTACAATTTCATCACCAAGACAACATACTTATAATTATACACACATTTGTACACACATAGCTATATATGGAAGTTGCTTTAAACTTATCTAAGAAAAGCATTTTTATAAGCCCCCAATTGTAAATAATGTGTATATATGGGTGATGTTACAAGCAGCATAATACAACATCATTTTTTTTTCCATTTTTTACACGGGCTTTGATTACTGCTTTCTGATTGTGATATAATCTGGCTTCCCCTGTGACTCCATAATTGCTAGTGAGGTAGGAAAGGATTACCCTTATAATCACCTATAATAGGTCATGCTAAGGCTGCTTCTGTACTAAAGTGATGGAAAAACCTGATATAGACTAAAAACTCAGACAGATTTAGATTCTATTCTAAATTCTGCTCTCCGTGTGTGCCTGGGCAAAGTACTTAATATTTCTGAACCTATTTAACCATAAAATGGACTCATGAATTCCATTTTTGATGAATACTTGTAAGAACATCATATTTAAAGGGATAACATACTTAATTCACCCAGCATATAATCTGTCATTAAACAGATGCTTTATAATGTATCAGTCTTCTCTTCCCTGAAAAATAACTCTCTTCCAGACATCCCAATACAAACCATCAATATATTTTCTTGTTTTCTACTATTCCAAATTAAAAATCTTTGTCTAGCTTTCAAAGACACTTTTTATATAGTTGGGCCCCGAACTCCGATACACTCTTATTCATTATCTTCTACTAGGTATAAGGTACTGTATTGGGGTTTTAAAAATGACAGTTCACAACCTTAACCTCGTTACTATCTTCTAGAAAAAAACCCAGAGAGACTACTAAAAATATCAGTATCATGAGAGATATAAACAAATTACTTTGGGGTTCAGAAAATGATATAGTTATTCATATGAGGAAGTCAAGGAAAAATTTCTGGAGAAGCAGTTAAGGTGGAAAATGAAAGATGGTTAGGATTAAGATAAAGTAACTCGTAAAGTAATTAGGGGCTTTCTAGGTAAAAGAAAAAGCTAGCATAAAAATATATAGATGTGAAAAGACAGAGCATACTTGCAGAAATAAGGAGAATCTAGATTCCTGATGTATGTGAAGCATAAGTCATAAACGGGAAAAAAAAAAAAATAAACCGGAAAAAACCCATTTCCTGGGAACACCCTCAGTCCCAGGCCAGGGGATGGCCCCAATCTTGCCAGGCATGGTAGCTGATGCCTGTAATCCCAGAACTTTGGGAGGCCAAGGCGGAAGGGTTGCCTGAGGTCAGGAGTTTGAGACCAGCCTGAGCAACATAACAAGACCTCAGCCCTACAAAAAAATAGAAAATTTAGCCAGGTATGGTGGCACACTCCTGTAGTCCTAGCTACTCGGGAGGCTGAGGCAGGAGGGCCACTTGAGCCCAGGAGTTTGAGGTTGCAGTGAGCTATGATGATGCCACTGCACTCTAGCCCAGGCAACAGAGTGAAACCCTATCTCAAAAAAATTAAAAAAAAAAAAAAAAAAAAGGCAGTAAAGTGGATCCAGAATATAGAGGAGATTGAATGACAGATCAAGTTTGGCCTTTATTTGACGGGTGATGAAGGACTAAGCAGAAAAGCATCATGTTAAGATGGGTGTCCTAGGATGGCCATTTTGTCAGCAACATACAAAATAAAATGGGGGTGGGGTGGAGAGAACTGTGCACGGGCCAGCAGTAGAGGAACGAGTTACCTATTGTAATATTTCAAATAAGGCCGACAATGTTGTATGCCTTCTAGTAGTCATTTTCCCCCAGTGTTCTGCTAACAGAACCCTGATATTGTTCCAGAATCATGCAGGCAACAGTGTGCTCAGGGAAAGTGAATCTTTCCCTAGGGTATAAAAAGACAGTAATCTAAGCCAGGGTTCAGTAAATTTTGTCTGTAAATGGCCAAATAGTAAATATTTTAGGCTTTGTGGGCCACGTGGTCTCAGTCACAGCTGCTCATCTATGTTATTATAACAGAAAGGAAATGATAGGTAATACGTAAATGAATGAACATACTGCATTCCAATAAAACTTCACTTATGGACACTAAAATTTGAATTTTAGGCAATTTTCATGTGAAATATTCTTCTTTTGTGTAATTTTTTTTCAACCATTTAAATGTAAAAATCCTTCTTAGTTCCTGAGCCATACAAAAGCAGACAACAAGCTGTATTTGGCCCATGGGCTATATTTTGCCTACCTCTCCCTGATCTAAATCAATTGTGGCTACTCTACTAAGCCCCTTGCCAGTTAATGTTTAGGGAGCAATTGGGTATGTGATATGGTTCTGATCAGTGAGATGAAAGGGAAAGTCTGCTAAGAAAGTTTCTAGAGAATATTTTCTCATCTAATGGAAGCATATGTGCAAGAAAAATAAAGTCACTGAAGGTCACATGTTTAGAGCACAGTCAGCTATCTTTGCATCCATGAAAGGAAGGCCAAGAGAACTACACAGGAGCATCTTCACTGATATACCAGTGAGAGATGTAAGTAGGTCTAAAGCAGGATCATCACAGGATCAATGGGTCAGACAGCAGTTGCTGCAGGAGAAATTACTGAGGTGGCATTGGTGTCCCAGTGGCTTGCAGGTTAGAAGACATGTAGAGGAACATGATAAATTCAAGTTATGGTGCCACTTTTAAAAGAAGAAGGGGTGGCTTGAGTGGAAAATGAGTGTGATCTGGAACATCAGGGAGGCAGCATGATATTAATAAAAAGACTACTGAGTAACAGCAAGGGCTCTGCTGAGTCTAGCTTGCTGGAATGTGAATCAGATCATTTCACCTTGGTTCATAGCAAGAGCGTTTTCCAGCTCCTGGAGATGCTAATGAAACCGTGGCAAGTAGTGGTCACACATTCCATGGGATAGGATCAGCTTGTGCATTCCAAGCAGAATCTTGTCACCAGAGATTGGTAAGGTTGGATCTTGGGCTGATCCTGTTGCTCCACAGTGCTACTGCCTCATGTGGGTGTCACACCAGGGACCCCTTACAAAGAAGCAGCTTCTGTCCCTCTGTTCCATTTACTTTAATCTGACCAGATCAGTGACTTTCAATCTGTGCTCCTAGGAGGCTTAGTGTTCAGTGATACGCTAGGAACTGCTACGGGCAGCAGTGACATTGCCAATGGAGTGACAGAAATACAAAATGTTGTAAAAACAAAGCATAACAAATCAGAACTGCAAAAACAATAAAAAATGTGATTTTGATACCTATTTTAAAAGATAGATTATAAATGAGATGAGAAATAGCTTTAAATGTTTGCTACTCTACAAAGATATACCCTTGTGTAGCTAAGTAAAGAACAGATCAGAGTTTTGGGGGCTAAAATTCATATAGAAAAGAAGGCTTCATAAGAACAGATGTAGGTAAGGTAAATTAATTCACTGTTTGCTTTAATAATAAAGATTATTTTACAACTAAAATTTAAATGTCTAATAAAATCAAGTTTTGGAGGGTATGTAGGGAAATGAGAACTCCCATTTACTGCCTGTAAAAGTGTAAATTGGTACACCTTTTGAAAAGCCATTTGACAAGATCTAATAAAGTAATATGGGGTATTTGATATGACTCAGCATAGCAATCTCACCTTCAGGCACATGCCCAGAGGTATGGCTGCAATGCAATAAAGACCCCATCTGGGACCAGCTTCTGCAGCATAGTTGTAATGGCACACAATTGTTAACAATTGATCTTATGGGAATGGATAAATTAGTTATATCCTATTCATTAAATGTAATACTTCTAAAATGTCTTGTTTTTATATTTCAAATATAATGTGAGCAAAAAGTAAATACAAAAGGTTATATACAGTATACAACCATTTATGTAAAAATAGTTAAACATGTGAAAAATATTATTACACATTCTTATATATGTCATAAGAGAATAGAAATATAATTGTAAAAATATGCATTAACCTTAGGAGACTTGTACTTGGAAAAAGTGAAGAAGAGAGGAAAAATGTACAGAGAATAAGACAGAAAAGAGGAAGCTCTGAAAGAATATGCATTTACAACTTCATTTAACTTAACAAAGATCTGCAGCAAATGTAACAAAATGTTAAAATGTGTTATATCTAGATAGTGGATTCATGGATGTCTACAAAATGGTGTTATTGCATGTGTGAAATATCACATAATTTTTTAAGACTGTCTTGCACGGTTCATTTTAATAGGAAACATTTTTTTCAAGGCTGAACATTCAATCAGCAACTCTGGCAAAATTGAACATTTTTACTGCAGATAATAAGGTGCTGTAATAAAATGAAGTGTAGATTAGGATGAAGTATTCCTGTGAGATTGTACAAGAGGAAGCACCGCTCAGTTCGCTATATGACGTGAGCAACTTGACCCATTAGCAGAGAAGATAGACATATCAGTGATTTCACCAACAGTAGACTGAAGCAATTACTCATATAACTGAGGGAGAAGCAGTGAAAAAAACTCTTAACATTTATACCCTTACAATGATATATGCTGGAGTGCTCAAAATATTTTGACAATAAGACAAAAAAGAGAAACTGCCTGGATTCAAAGCCTTATTACTCCAAATCAATTTCCTAATTTGGAGATTTAATGCAACAGCACATTAACCACCTAACAAAAAGATAAGTAAAATTTTTATGATGTTTTATAATTTGAAATACTTTCCTATTAAAATAAACATGGATATATTAATAAGTAGAAAATAAACTTCACATAAATCTTTAAAAATAATGTCTTGGATTATAATGGACATAGAGAAGTGGACAAATTATTGTACAGCTCTATAAATTTTCTTAAAATAGACACAACCATAACCCATATTAAGAAATAGAATATTACTAGTATTACCTGGAAAACTCTATCATGATACCTCATTACTACCCTCCCTCTGAATGTAACAACTATTGTGATGTCTAACACCATAGATTCATGTTGCTCATTTTCAACCAAAATCATCTATTCTTCCTTTCCTTAGCATTATATTTGTGAGATTCATCAATGTTTTGCATGTAGTGTTAGTTTATTCACTTTCATTGCTGTATAGTATTCCATAATATAGCACAAGGTGTCTATCTAGTCTACTAATCAAGAACATTTGGACGATGTCCAGCTTTTGACATTTATAATTAAAGCTGCTATGAACGTTCTATTCCATATCTTTTTACATACATAGACACTTCTGTTGGGAAATTGATGATTAATAATGTATGCAATATGTTTAGCTGTAAAGTTTTCAAAAATAGTTGTACCAATGAGTATAAATATAAATGAAACAAGAATAGCAAAATATTGATGATTGCTAAAGCTGAGTGATTGGTACATAGTGGTTCATGATACTATTTTATTTTCTTTTTATCTGTTTGAAATTTTTGATACAAGAAACCTTTTAAAAGTGATTGTATCAACCTTCTATGTTATAGAAACAGTTGGCCTAAATTCTTTAAATAATGTCATAAAAGACAAAGAAAGGCTGTGGAAATGTTCCAGATTAAAGGATGTTAAAAAGACATGACAACTACATACAATTCTTGATCTTAGACTGGATCATGATCTAAAAAGGAAAAATGCTATAATGGACATTATTAGTTCAACTGATAAAATTTTTAAAGTTAAGTTTGAAAACTATTAAAATTTACTGAAGTTGATAATTGCACTAGGGTTATATAAGAAAATAGCCTCATTTTTAGGAAACACACATTATAGTATTTTGAGGTCAAGATGATTTATATATCTTAATGGTTCAGGAAATAAAAGAAAAATGTGTAAACAAAGATGTGTGTGTGTAAAGAGAATGTGCCAATAACAAAGCAAATGTTAACAAATGTAAAAACAATTGTACAAAAGTAAAATGTTAACAATTGATGATCTTGGTAAAAGGTATACAGATTTTCTTTTTATGATTTTTAATTTTTCAACTTTTCTGCAAATTCCTAATTATTTCCAAATAAAAAGTTTTTTGTAAAAAGAAAAAAGGAAAAAGTGCCAATTTATGTCCCACCAGCAGAGTCTAAATTCTTGTTGCTCAATCCTAGTCATCAAGGGGTTGTCGTGAATCTTTATATTTTAGCCACGCCAGTGGGAATATAGTTGCATTTCATTGTGGCTTTTATTTGATTTTTTCATTTCCCTGAAAATTAATGGCTTTGAGCTTCTTTTATATATATTATTTGGCTATTTGGATATTCTCTTATGTAAAATAACACTGAGTCTTTTTCCCATTTTTCTATTGTCTGCATTTTTGTCATTGATTTGTAAAAGTTCGTTCACATGACTTCACATAAATTTTAAAAGGAAAAAAATGGTTTCAAAGAACCTCCAAAATTATAGGGAAAAGGCTTGAGTTATATCCCCAGTCTCTGAGGGGTAATTCTTATAAAAGATTTAGAAGCTCCACTTTAGACCAATGGGTAGAGCTTTTATCTTTACCCTCATGGGTTTTGTTTGAATCTCCCTTGAACAAACGATTCCAGAGTAATAACAGTTCTGATTTTTTTCCTCACAGAGTAACAAGGCATAATGATAATTGAAATGATTTCCAAGTAGACATGAGGGCTGGGTTGACACAAGGTGCCAGAAATTGAGTAGACTTACTCAGCCCTGTTTTGTACCTGCTACAGCAAAGGGGTCTAAATGATATTTATCAACCCTTTTTATCCATAGCAACACATACATTTCCTATCATAATCCAGCACACACAAGTATGACTGAAAATATGTTTCTTTATCATACCCTGACATTTTCTACATATTTTATTTTAAACCATTCCATTATTGTTGTTGTTGCTGTTTTTAGCTCAGACTGCAATCCACTAAACTGATTACACATGACAGCTCTTTGAAAAATACTGCTTCAGAAAAGTAGTTCTCAAATTTTATTACGTGCACGAGTTATCTAAGATCCCATTAAAATGCAGATTCTGTTTTGATAAGTTGGGGTGAACAATTTTTATTATTTCCATTATTATTATTAATACTATCACCAATAGCATTATCATTAATACCACTGAGAACACACAAATATCAAAGTAATTAGGTATATGGATAATTTAGGGTGTCGAAAACTGTCAATTCCATAGTCTTTTTTTCTATACCTCTTCTTTTCACCCTGGCCTCCTATAGCATCCACACTGTCTACTATTCCTTGCTGTGCCCACACCACCTGGAGCCAACCAGTCACTCATCCCTAGAGATTATCTGGCTTGCAGAGAAGAAACAAAGACACTTTGTACAGATGGCTTTGGTCTCCTGCTGCCCTTAAGCAGCGTCTCTTCAACTTCACTGTGAATAAATCTAAAAATGCAGATTCCGACTCATAGGTCTGGGGTAGGGTCAGAGATTCTGCATCTCTAACAAGTTCCCATAGGATGCCAGTGTTGCTGCAGGTCCATGGCTCCCATTTTGAGTAACGAAACTCTAGTAGACAATAAAGCTGATAGTTAAGACTTTTTTTGAATTCCAGTATTAGCGAGAATGAAATGGCTAAGCGCCAAGGCTTTTGTGAGGGCCAACAGAGAATGATTTCTAAGAAGTTAGCACACAGAATCCCTGAAAATAGCTGATGGGATTCTGGTTACAAAGGAAAGTAAATAAGGCCTAAAGCAGGTGATGGAATAAGAAAATGAAGAGGTACCAAAGCATTGAGGCCCTGAGGCATGTGCAAGGCAGATTCTATAGGGAAGAGGGAGAGGAGGGGTGAAGGCAATGGTCACAAAAGCAATGTAAAAACCCGTATTAGAGGAGGAAGCTTTTTGAGTAACAGTGAGATTGCAGTTAGGGAACTAGAGTTATAACCCGGAGTAGAGGAAGTAAAAAGGCTGTGAAGTCAGCAATCCTGAAATCAAAAAGAATAATGTCAAGGTCAAGAGCCATGGGCTGAGGCCATTGAGGATACTGGATACAGTGTTGGGGTCTAGAAGGCAATCTTGACAAGGATGAACAAAGGCTGGCCTAGACAGAGAGCAGAAGTTTCTAACAGAGAGTGAAAATGGTACACCAGGGTGCTGCTGGCCTGCGTGACTCTTTCACACAACAAGGTGAACAGAGCTGTGTGAGATTTCAGCCCATCCCTGCCCCCTCATCTGCCCACTGCTAGGCTGTACACACAAGGCCAGACCACAGCCACAGCCTAAACGAAGTTAGCCCTCCTCCCAGTAGGAGTTAAAGGAATTTAGAGAAAGTTTGGTTTCTGCTGCATAATGTTTTGAAAGAAATAGCATCGACAGGAAATGCCAGTTAAAGTAAGGACATAGGAAAAGAAATAGTGTTTTTAGGAAATGCCACTTAGGACAAGGAAAAAGAAAATCCGTGAATGACATAAGTTTAAAAAAAACACAAAAATGTTAAAACTCATATGTAAGAAAGTATCCCACAGGCCACAGAGAAAGGGATTATTAAAGGTTAGGTAGCTCAGAAGGTTCCTCACTGAATTACTCTGGTAAAAAGAGATTATAACTGAGCCAGGCACTTGGAGATTAAGAGTGTGCTAAAGTTACCAAGCACATACGATCATGAATATTTATTGATTGATCAACTTAGACCTATGAAATAGTTACATTCAGAAACATTTTTCTGCCATTAAAATGACTATAAAATATATCCCAACATATTAAAGTGAAATTAGAAGAAAAAAATTTCTTTACCTTGATTATTTGAATAATAAAAAATCACATAATCAGAATAATTATTCTTGGTACATAACCATATACTTGCATCCATATTTATATCTGCCTCTGGTGCATGTTAGTAGTATTTTTCTAAAGAATGTATTTTTTAATATCGTACTCCTTCACAAAATTGCCTGCAATCTTCAAAATTACATTTTAAGATTCCTAAATTTGAAATTGTTGACATTTGCAAATAACTCTTCTCTGTAGGTCGCACTATTTTTGAGAAAATATTCTGTCTACAGTTACAAAAATTCCTGAATAGATACAAACAGACTGCTAGAGAATATTCCCGATTCTAATTTTTTCATATTGAAATTTGTAAATACATCCATCCAGATATTTTTACTGTTACCACCTTAGTAACAGTAAAACTCTCGCTGGAATAAGCTTTGTCAACAAATATTTTTGAAAGGCAAATCTCATCAAATAACTTGTTTTGATATATTATTCTTTTCAAAACTATAGACCATCTTTTTTATTTCATTATATTCTGATACAGAATATAAATTTACTAGATTAAAAACAGGAACTTTATCAAAAGATTTTCCCCAGAAATCAAGATAGTTCAAAGTGCAATCAAATGCTTTCAAAGATAAATCTTGCATAAAATTTGAACTCTCAAATTTTAATTTGTTCAGTTTTTCCTATGCTTTCATAAGAATAAATTGCAACACCTACCTGCAAAGTTTGCTTTTAATAATTGCAATTTTGTGAAAGCTTCCAAAGTTTCCATTTTTTGGTTTTCAATTTTTGAATACCTTGATTAAAAGTTTCCAACTGATTTTAAATAAAACTTCAACCAATGACTCATTTACAAATCAGTTGAATACCATTGTGGGATACTCAGGTTTATTTACAAGTTATACCTCTATGGCCCCAGATATTTTAAAATCTAATTGAAGTTGATCAACAAAAGGAGGACTGCCATGCTGGAGGGTATTTTTTATTTTTTAAAATCCAATGTCAGCTTCATCATAAAGGGTTTTTTTTAGTTCAATTTTTCTCTGTGTGTACCTATAAAATTTAATAACCAGATCATCTATTTTTATTGCTAGTATACTCTAGTTTCTTGGTGCTCAATTATGGACACATCAATTATTTTTATACCACAACCTGTTTCAAATACATTTCTGCTCCATAAATTTCCTAATTTTGTAAGAACATTGTTTTCACCATAACACTGCTCTGCCAAATATGTGATCACTTTGAAAACAAATAACTTTATCTTCAATATTGAACTTTTAAACTGAATCTACATTAGCATTTGCAGTAAGGTCAAATTTGTCTCATTTGATAGAACTCCCCAAAACTTTATTTAATTCTTTGTAGTGATCAAACTATTATTGGATTTAATATAACTATGCATTTGAAGTGTCTATGGTAGGCGGAATAGTGAGCCTCCAAAGATGTCTACATCCTACTCCTCAGATTCTGTGTATATGTTACTTTGAATTAAAAATCTTGAGGTGGGGAGATTATCCTGAATTATCTGGGTGGGTCCAAACACAAGGGCCATTATAAGAGGAAAGCAAGAGGGTCAAAGCCAGAAAAAGAATGTGTGACAACAGAAGACCAGGTTACAGAGATGCTCTTTGACAGGGTCACAAGCCAAGGAATGCAGGTGGCCTCTAAATGCTGGAAAAGACAGGAAACATGCTTCTCCAGAACTTCCAGAGGAACACAGATCTGCTGACACCTGGATTTTAAACTGTTAGACTCATTTCAGACCTTTGACCTCCAGGACTGTAAGAATACATTTGTGTTGTTATAAGCCATTATGTTTGTGGTAAATTGTTACAGCAGCAATAGGAAACTAATTCAGCCTCTAAGGATACAATGTAAAATTGGAATCATTTGAATGCTGGAAAAGTTTTTCTTCTGTCAAAAGAGCAAATGTTTTAAAGCTTTTACCTCATTTTTCTTATGTGTACAAGAAAACTTAAAAAACAAGTAAAATTAATTTTAAACAATAGACATCTGATCTAAATGAAAAGTCATGCTTCACAGTAATATGGATGTACACCTTCTATAGCTACATATGCTATGCCATCATCTTCAAGAATGGTCTTCTTAACTTTTGGAAAAGATGCTGCTACTTCTTCAGCAGATTTGGGTTTTCTGGTTGCCATGTAGCTAGTGATTTCAATACATCCACGGTAAGTGGTAAATGTTAATGAACACTGTATGCAGGTTACAAATACATCATCAAATTTTTGGAGAAGCAGAATGCCAATGATTAATTAATCTTTTTTTAACTTACTGCTTCAAAAATAGTTTATTGAATAAAAAGGCTTTGTTCCAAAACATAAAATAAGCAGGTATATATTTCTACTATAATAAATGAGAACACTACATCAAGACCATCCAGATTCTCTTGATAAACTCAAAGTAGAAAGACTTCTCAGCCTCTATTTTTCATGCAAAATATTTAAGATAAAACTATCCTATAATAATCCATATTTCCTCAGTGATCTCACTGATTGGATTCCTGGTAGCCTCAAACATTTTGAAGGTACAAACACAGGCCTAGGGACAACTGGCTGCCAACCAATTTATTGGCAGGACATTAGTATTGAATACTTTTCCTACTGCTACTCCACATCAGAAGGAGCTACCTGTCCCTAATTCATATTCCCCTCTGCATTTTGGCATTTTTTTTTATTGGCAAAGACCTGTAGGCTGTCCTTGAAAGGTAGAAATCAGCTAAGTTATATCTAAAAGGGTCAGGAAAAGAGAGTAGAATTATCCCTGTTCATCTCCAAAATTAGCCACAGTCAATATCAGAAGAGATCATGGCCAAAGCTGCAAATCAAAGTGGAAGTCTACCAAATCCATTGTGGCTTATATAATATCTCATTAAAAAAAAAGACAAAGAAAAAAAATCTAGAGCTAAACTAGACATTCAAGACCTATGATTACTGTATTTGTATTTATTACCTTGTTGAATTCACAGAATAGCCATAATAAGTTGTGTCTACCCATCTTCAGGTAAGGAATCTGAGATGAAGGGCTCACGGCTACAACAGGGAGAAGCAGTATTTGAATCTAGGCTGCCCAGATGTAGGACTAGTGCTTCTACCCACCATCCTGAATGCCCCAATACCTGACAAAGTTCCCAAGATGTGAACCCAGGATGTCTAGCTGCAGGGCACTATAGTGCTCCTACCCACTTTCAGCACCAGCTCTTAGCAATCCTTCTTCCTGGGCTCTTTCTTATCCTTTCTCTCTCAAATGTCTTGTAGCTGTGGCCTCTTCTCTGCTTATAAGTCTTTGACTTGCCTCTCCTCTGCTGGTAGATTTTTAGGTTTTGTCCCTACAGCCCTTCAATCTAAACATGATTTGCTTTTGCTTCAATTTCTTTAAAAAGGCATGATGTTTGTGGTGCTATTCTTTCACTTTTTATTTATCTAATTTTTTTTTTTTTTAAGACTGGGGGACAAGTTTGTCTTTTCTGACCTGGACCTTACAGATCCAGTCTTCTGCTGTCTTACCTGGGATCACCACCTGGTCTCTAAATAATGTGAAGAGTAGATACAGCAATGTCAGCACAGCTTGCCCCCAGAAACTATCTCAAGTATAAAATACATAATAATAATTCAAAAGTAAGCAAAACTAACTGAAATACATTCTGTTATATAAAAATTTGGAGAATATCAGATTGTAGAGGAAGGAGGATTTTACTAAATCTTTTGATTTAAAAATAACAAGCACCATGAACATGTAATATATAGCATTTGTATTCAAAGAGGGAATTGTCATCAGTTTTTTCACTTTACCGCACTCACCTCGAATGTGTGTGTTTCCCTGGGTGTTTGTGTTAGTACATGTGCACTTCAGCACCGACAACCGGAAAGGTGATGTTTGTTAAACTTATTAATGGCCCAAAGACCTGATTACTCCTTCTTCAACCATGCATACCACACCTTACTTTGTGTAGTTGACTCTTTAAACATCACAGGTTTGAACCGCGTGGGTCTGCTTATACGTGGATTTTTAAAATAAATACAGTTGGCCCTCCATCTAGGCAGATTCTTCATCCACAAACTAATGGTTATGGAAAATATAATATTAGCTGGATGCAAAACCCACCTATGTGGAGGGCTGGGTTTTCATATATGCGGTTCCGCAGGACCAACCGCGGGACTCAAGCACGTGCGGATTTCAGTATCAAGGGTGTCCTGGAACCATTCCCACCTCCTCCTCACAAGGATACCAAGGGACGACTGTATTTAGCATTCTGCTAGCTCTAAAGAAATAACATCCTTCTCTAGAGAAGCTTATAATTTAATGGAGAAAGGGAAAATTACATGGGCTAATCTTATAAAACTAAATTTTTTAAAATTAAATATATTCAATGAAACTAATGCCTTTGTTGGCACTTAATAGCCCGTGTGATAACATGAAGTCTCTGGCAGAGCATTTCTCAAACGAGCTCAATTCTTCAGCGTGGTGTTTTCTAAAAGGCAACAATCACGCCTGAGCAGCAAGCCACAGAAGCAATTTGCATCCTGATATGTGGGAACAGTCAAATTCTTAGAATCCCTAAGCAGTTTCACCGCCTCCTCTTTTTTGGCAAAACCATCAACTGGGGAAGTCAGATATCCTGCTTTCGAGATCCTATTTGGATTCCTCCGAAATGACAAGGTTGAGCATCTCCGCGGGGAACACGTGATTCGTTTCCCATTTTAGTCGGATCACAGACAATCTGCTTTCTAACATCTGCCCGCTAAAATCCAGGGCAGATTTCTTAAGAAACCATGGTACCAATTACCGTTACTGTAAACTGGCTACATCGTCCTTGTTTTATTTTACCAATAGGTGGCACTGTGGGCAATGATATGGAGTGAGTGACACTATAAAAAATACAAAAAGCTTTTTTTTTTTTTTGATGGGGGGTCGGAGCAGGAAAAATATCCCATTTTATTTACAAGTATCTTATGCCCAAAAATATTTTTATAGTTGTATAAATATTATAGTTTATGTAGTTATATAACTAATTTATAGTTTATAATTTATAATTTAAATGTGTATGTATGTGTGTAATTTATAGTTATATAATTATTACCAGTATTTTTTCCTTCTTCATACCTTGCTTCACCAAAGACTGTTAGGCTAACCCAGTTTCACGTCTATTAGATGAGAAGATTGGACTAGTTCATGGGCAGAAAACTCAAGTGCCCGCTAGAGCAGGTTTTATTTAAAGGAGTTCAGAGGTTCTGGTGCAAGAGGATGAGGAGGCTAAGCAAAGCCCAACCAGAATAATTTAATTTTAAATGTTTTTTGTTTGTTTGTTTTCTGGTTAGTTTGTCTTTTTTTTTTTTTTAATAGTAAACCAAAGTAAAAAGTCTTTGGGAACAAATTTTTGTCTTCTTGATTCTAGAAGCTCCTCTAGGTATAGAGCACTATAATGCAGTAGACCCGACCTTTTTGAATCAGGAACTTGTTTCAGGGAAGACAATTTTTCCATGGATCGGGGCGGGGGGAGGAGGGAGGTGGTAGAGAATGGTTTGGGGATTATTCAAGTACATTACATTTATTGTGCAGTCAGACCTCTCTGCTAAAGATAATCTGTATTTGCAGCTGTTCCCCAGCGCTAGCATCACCGCCTCAGCTCCGTCCCAGATCATCAGGCGTTAGGTTCTCATAAGGAGCACACAACCTAGATCTCTTGCATGCGCAGTTTACAGTAGGGTTCATGCTCTAATGGTGCACTGATCTGACAGGCGGCAGAGCTTATGGGGTGATTTGAGCTGTAAACACAGATGAAGCCTCACTTTCTCACCTGCCGCTCACCTCCTGCTGTGCAGCCGGGTTCCTAACAGGCCACGGACTGGTACTGGTTGCTTCACAGCCCAGGGGTTGGGGACTGTATGTCCCCATGTATGCTGTCATGTATTCTAAACTCTATTAGAATATCTGTATAAAACTACAAATGTATTTCTAATCATGTATATACCTTAATATGCATAATTCTAATGTCTTTACTATCTGAGAGGTCTGTTTAAGCCTAATTTGAAACAAAGTACAAAGATGCTATTTCCCTTGCAATAAGCATAGGATAATATGAAATAAATTTGGAGATCATAAGATTCCATTAACTTACAACTTTTTCTATCTTAGATAACAGCATCAACCACTATTTGAGTCTCTGCAGTTAGAAATCTTGGGGTCATCTGTTAGACTTCAATCTCTTTCACTTCTGATGTCTCATCAATCACTGAGCCTAACAAATTTTACCTCCAAACTCTCTATAATCTATTTCTAATTTTTAATCCCTATGACTTCTGCCCTAATTCAAACACTCAAGTCTCAGTCTAGATCTCACTCAATAGTCTGAATAAACCCAATGGAACAGTGAATGCCCTTGGAGTAAGGAGAACAAGTGTGACAAACCTAGGTGGCATCAAAGCTGTAATTAGGTTGTTTGGTTCATGTGTACCTTTCCAGTCCTGGCTTTTGCATATTACCCCAACATACTCTACATTTCCATCGTCAGTTGCACAGAACTACTCACTTTATTAGAACAAACCATATAACACCCTTTGACAGGTTCCAAAGTCTGTAATACCCTTGATTGCCCAGCAAATTCCTAGCTATCTTTCAAGATTTAGCTCAGCTATTTTCTCCTCCACAAAGTCTTCTCCAATTCTCCCAGATAAAAACGATGAATTATTCCATGACTGCATGTTTGTATACATTTCACACATAAAATTATCACATCACGTTGACTGTATATTCTAGGAGAAAAGAGACTGTCATTCATCTTTAGATAATTATTGAATTGCACCTGAAATAAATTGTCCAAAATCTGTCTGCCTGGCTTTGAATCTTAACTCTATCACTAAGCAACTATGAGATTTTGAGCAAGGTAGCATATCTTTCTAAACCCCATTAGTATCATTATTAATAACAGATGCAAAAATAGTGAGAAAATGCATGTAAAGCACTTACTATAGTGTTTGGCACATGTAATCCACTTCCCCATTTAATTTTTTACATCCTCATCTATAAAATACTGGGCTTGGACTAGAAGGCCCATGTAATCCCTTCTAGCTCTCACTTTATTTGACTCTACACCCTGATTAGAGTGGAACTATTTGATTGTGTTAAACAAAAGCTCTGTTCATGCACTGTAGCAATAAACAGAAAAAAATTGTAGCCTTGATTCTGAATCAGATCATTTTACTGAACTCTAAATGCCAAGAAATAGACTTTAATTTATTAAAACAAAACATATAATTGCCTTATTAATTTATGTCCCCCCAACATAAGCTTTCTTCATCATCTTCCCTTCCAACATT
>CAUYRT010042875.1:0-37779 GCA_963574885.1 Lepilemur ruficaudatus | reverse complement strand
CCACATGCTTGATTTCTGATGAATGTTATTTCCGTATGTGCACAGAAATGTCGATTAGTTCCAATTTAATGGTGAGTACCTGTGGTGCATGTTTTTCCATTTGTGTGATACTTCACTTAGAAGAATGGTTTCCAGTTCCATCCAGATGAGTACCAAAGGTATTATATTTCGCCAGTTTTTTTTATGGCTGAGTAGTACTCCATGGTATACATACACCACATTTTCTTTAATCCACCCATGTATTGATGGGCACTTGGGTTGTTTCCACATCTTTGCAATTGTGAATTGTGCTGCTATAAATATTTGAGTGCAGGTGTCTTTTTTATAGAATGTCTTTTTTCCTTTGGGTAAATACCCAGTAGTGGGATTGCTGCATCAAATGGTAGTTCTACTTGTAGTTCTTTGAGGTATTTCCATACTACTTTCCATAGAGGCTGTGCTAGTTTGCAGTCCCACCAACAGCATATGAGTGTTATTTTCTTCAGTGTCTTTGTCCTTTACATCCTCCCTAGGAAAAATCAGAGTTCACACTGTTGACTTTCTCACTAAAGAATATCTTTCTTTTTCTCCTCTTAGACAACCTGTCACTCATTTAGAAACTTCATCTACTTCTAATCTCATTTTTGTCCACAATTCCTATTTTTAAACTTACAGCTCCAGCAAGCAGTTCCCATCTCAGTGCATTGCATATGATACGTATTCTCAGTGTCTCAGGGTTGAGGGCAACTGCAGGTATTTCCTGGTCTATTTATTTTGTTCAAAGACTGAAGGAAGGGCTGAAGGAAATGATAAATCCTGTGCGCTGTATGTACTGTTTCATTTCCCTGGTAACCCAGTCCCGAGTCTCTGATCCATTCAGTTTCAAAATTATTTTGATTGGTAAGTACTAATATAACACACAAAAAAGTAGGTGCACAAAACAAATGTACAGTGGGTGAGCTACCACAAAGTGCACTCCTGTGGAAGCCCCAACCAGGTCAAAATGAATAGAACACTGCCTAAACCCCAGAAGCTTCCACGTGGCGCTTCCTGATCAATCATCACTCTCAGCCTGCTCCCAAAGTTAGTCATCTAACTTCTAACTATATAATTTAGTTTGCCTCATTTTAAATTATATAAGTGGAATTACTTAGTATGTAATCTTTTGTTTTGGGTGCATTTTGTTTAACATTGGGAGTATGACATTTATCTATCCTGTGTGTAGTTGTAGTTTCTTGATTTTTATTGCTGTGTAGTATTTAGTTGTAAGAAAATACCCCTTTGGGTATATATATATATATATATATATTTTTTTTTTCCCTGTTGATAGATATTTTGGTTGTTTGTAGGTTTTTGGCTACTATGAATAATACTGCCTCAAGCATTTTTTCATGTGTCATTTGGTGCATGAGGGCATGCATTTATTTTGGGTATCTACGTAGGAGCGGAATTGCTGGGTCATAGAGTATGATCCATTGTCAGATAATGCCAAACTGTTTTCCAAAGTGGTTGCACCAATGTACCAATGCACCCAACAGTAGTGCAGGAGAATGTCTTTTGGTCTGCAACCTTACTGATAGTTAATATTGTTAGGCCAGGCCTTTTGATTTTAGCCAGTTGTTATGTGTATAGTGGTATCTCATTGTGCTTTTAGTTTGCTTCTCCCTGACTATTGATGAGATTAAGCGCCTTTTTCCATATATTTATTGACTCATTTTTTTTGTGTGTGTGTGTGTTTGTGGGTGCACACATACACCCTGTGGTACAAGCTCTTCAATGGTTAGATCTTTGTAGCTACATTTATAATACATATATAGCTATATCTGTATCTGTATTACAAATCTGTTCTACTTTGTGGCTCTCATTTTATTCTCTTAACTGTGTCTTTTGAAGAATAGAATTTCTTAATTATTATGTATTCTAGTAATCAGTATTATTTTCTTTTATGAGCTTAGTACTATGGTATCTTGTTTAAGAAACCTTTCCCTACCCCAAGGTTGTGAAGGTGTTTCATTTATTTTCTCACTTATATCGAATTGACACAGTACCATGTGTTTAAAAGCCTGCATTTCTCCCACTGTTCTGCAGTGCTACCTTTGTTACACATCGGGTGTCTGTATATGTGTGTTTCTTTTTCTGGGCTCTCCATTATATTCTACTGGCTTGTGTGCTAGTGACACTTGCCCTAATTTGCTGTAGTGTTATAAAGTCTTGATATCTGGGAGAATAAGTCTCCCCTCCTTGTTCTTTTTCTGTGTGAATGTCTGACTTTTCTCCACATTTGCATATTACTTTTCGAATAAGATTGTCAATTTTTACAAAAATATTTTGGTATTTTGACTGGAATTTAAACCTGTGGATCAGTTAGGGAGAATTGAATTCTTTATAATAATGAGTCTTCTAATTCATGAACATTATGTCTCTCTATCTTTAAAGTTTTTCTTTCATTTCTTTCATTATTATATAGTTTTTTTGTGTAGATGAATTACACATCTTTCATTAGGTTTGTTCATATGTATTTGATATTTTCTGGTGTTTTCAGCTTTTATTTGCTTACCATTTTCTGTTGGTAAAGAGATCAGTTATATAAACTTTATATCTAGAAAACTTGCTGAATTCATTTATTCTATATTTTATTTATATTGTTATATGCTTATTTTGTATATAGCAAAATTACTCAACTCAGTGATTCTATATTTTAGAGGCTGAGGCAGGAGGATTGCTTGAGGCCAGGAGTTTGAGGCTGCCAGGGACCTACAATGAGGCCACTGCACTGTAGCCTGGGCAACAGAGTGAGATCCTGTCTCAAAAAAAGTCTATATTTCAATCTATGGATATTTTAGATTTTCTACATATATAAGAATCATCTTAATGAGTTTTACTCAGCATATCATTACATAATATTCAAAATGTTCAGGATACAATCTAAAGTCAGTTGACATACAAAAGTCCAGGAAAATTTTCAACTTATGCTAGATAAGAACATCAACAGACACCAACACTGAGATGACACAGATGTTAGAATTATTTGACAAAGACTTAAAAATAAATATAATCAAAGTGGTCCAGAAAGTGAGGCAAACGTTCTTGAAACAAATAGAAAGATAGAAAATCTCGGATAGAAAATATAAGATGTAAAGAAGGGGCAAATCAAAATATTAGCATTGACAAATAAAATAACGAACTATAAACTGGGTGAGCTAAATAGCAGACTGGAGATGGTAGAGAAAAGAGTAGGTGAACTTGAAGATAGTTCAGAATAAATTATCCAATCTAAGCAATAGAGAGAAAAAAGATTAGGGGAAAAAAAAGAACAGAGCCTGAAGGAACTTTGCAAAAATTCAAAAAATCTAAAAATTGTCACTCGTGTCTCAGAAGGAGAGAAGAAACAGTGCCAGGCAGAAAAAAATGTTTAAACAAAAAATAGTGAAAATTTGTTTATATTTTTAAAGACAGCCTATAAATTCAAGAAGCTCAGTGAATCCTGACGAGGATAAACAAAAGTGAATTCATATTCAAACACATAATAATCAAAATGCTAAAATCTGAAGATAAATAAAAAATTTAGAAACAGAGAAAAATGAAACATTATTTATAGAGGAAAGATTCTTGTGACTGTAGATTCCTCATCATAAACCTGGGAGAGGAACTATATGTTTAAAGAGCTGAGACAAAATACTGTCAACTGAGGACTTGATTTCTACAAAAATATCCTTTAGTAAAAGGGGGAAATAAAGACATTCTCAGAAGAAGGAAAAATTTTTAAGACATGCACTTAAAAAAAAAATGTTAAAGGAAGTTCTTCAAAAAGAAGTCAAAGAATGTGAGGGGGAAATGTGGAATACCAGGAAGGAAGAAGAAAAAAAATAAAAACGATCTAGGTAAATACAACAGACCAAGGGTCAGCAAACTGTAGCCTACGTGCAACATTCAGCTCACAATCTATTTTGAGAAATGTAATTTTATTGAAATGCAGTTATGCTCATTAGTTTATGTGTGGTCTTTGGCTGTTTTCACTCTATAATGGCAGAGCTGAATAGTTATGACAGACATTGTATGATCTGCAGAGCCTAAAATATTTATTATCTGGCCCTTTACAGAAGAAATATGCCGACTTCTGTAATAGACTGTTCCTCTTCTCTTGAATTCTTTGAAATATGTTTGATGGTTGAAAACAAAGATTATAACATTGGTTGTGGTTTTCAAAGTATGTGAATGTACTATGTAAGATAACTGCAGCGTAAGAAGGGGAGGGCAAAGGGACCCGTCGGAGGGTAAGTCTCCTACATTTCAGTTAGAGTGGTCAAGTATTGATTCTAAGTAGACGGTGAAAAATAAGGTATGTCATCCCTAGAGCAACCAATAAAAAAAAGAATACAGACGTAAAGTAAAAAATCACAGTAGGTAAATAGGTAATACTAAAAATTCTTTAAACAACCTAGAAAGGAAAAGAGCAAACAGTGGAGTGTAAAACAAACACAACGATCAGAAGGCAAATACTATAATTGCAGAATTAAATCCTAATATATCAATAATTACATTACATATAAATTATCCAAGCAGACCAACTAAAAGATAGAGATTGTTAGAATGCATTAAAAAAAAATCTTTAGTGATTTCTGTTTTTGGAAAGGTGGAGTAGATGTACTTTTCTTTATTCTTCTCCCTAAACATAACTGACCCCCCTGGACGTTATACAAGGGCTGTCTGGAAAGTATCCAGCTATTGTTGATATAACTAGAATGTTTAGCTGGCTGGATACTTTCTGCCTGATAGTTTACAGACAGCCCTTCTTATATACGTACAGAAGAAGACTCTAAAAGATTAAGGGAGCCATGCAGATTGGCTAGGGAACTTGAGGCCCAGGGAATGACGTTGTCATAAACTAACCTAGGTTTTTTCTTTTGTCCGTATATCCCAGACTTGGAGCTAGAGAAGTTGGCAATGCAGAAATGCCAACAGACACACACATTTTTTAAAATCTCCAACAAAGACCTGTTCTTTCTGGCCCAAGGATCAGCAAAGGGCCAGCCAGGAAGACAGAAAAATAAAAACATAATCACAATGCCAAATGCTGGCAAGACTGCAGAGAAACTGGATTGCTCTCACACTGCAGTTTCATTATGCATGGTTTTCTGTGTATTTATACTGCTTGGGGTTTGTTGTGCCTCTTGAAACTGTGGATTAATGTCTTTTGTCAGTTTTGGAAAATTCTCATCCTGTGTTTTGCTAGTTTCCAGTAATTTTCAAAATGTTTTTATGAATGAATGAAGACTCTGAGCCTTTTCTAAGGGAATTGGCTGAGACATGTTTACTTACCATACTCTGCATGCATAGTCCCGTCTACACAATTATAAACGTGAAAACAAAAGCAGAACAGCTATATATGCCGTTTCCCCTGTATCATGCACTAAATGATCTCTCCCTGGTTCTCACACTTAGAATCTACTGGTTATCATTTAATACATGCGAGGCTAACTTTGCTATAAGTTTTATTTCCTAATTAAACATTTGTCAGGGTAAAGGCAGTGAATATTCTCCTCAGACCTTTAAAAACTAAGAATATTGGATATTGGATGGTGGGGCATTCTGTTGCCCCTCTAGAAACACTTCTTAATCTCTTATTTTTGCTACCTTGGGCACAGTTTTCCAGGCACCTCCATGTGCTCTGTCTCAGTTGCCCTTACAACAACCCCTTGAGCTTTTCCATCTTAGCTCTGTTTTGCAGATGTAATCTGAGGCGAGGAAGGCAAATGACAAAATAAGGGTCTGGAGTGGTAAATCTCATTTCACACCATTCTGGAACTTTCCCCAGGATGGCTCTGCCCATTGAGTGCCTGTTGTATACTCTCCAAGTTATCTGTATGATCTTATGCTATTCCAGTTCCAAAATATCATAGTCCTTCCATGGTCACAGTGAGTGGCCAAGCAACAAAGCTGAGCTCCCCGTCTTCCTCCTGTGCTATTGATAGTTGTCAGAGGATCAGCTTCGATGTTGCTCTCACTTGGTCATCGTCAACTTCCGATGGCCGGCCACTGCGTTCCTCATCTTCAAGGCTGTTGTCTCCTTTGCAAAACTTCTTGAACCACCAGTGCACTATATGTTTGTTTGCAGTTCCTGGGCCAGAGGCGTTGTTCTTGTGAGTTGTCTCCGCTGCCTTACGACCCATTTTGAACTCGAATAAGAAAATCATTGGAATTTGCTTTTTGTCTAACATCAGTCCCATACTCTAAAATAAATATAAAATAAAGAGCAAGCAATAAGTCATTAGCAGAAAAACATACAGCGAGAAATGCACATTAAAATGATGTATAAAATAACCACGTTTATTTAAGAATATTCCAATATCAAACGGCAAACGCTAACAATGCAAAAAGCGCAATGACTTTTGCACCAACCTAATACAGTGAGCCTGGAGATGATGGAGAGATGCCAAGTGGAACTGCCATGAGCCTTCAACTATCCAGAAACAGCTCACCTTACTGAATCTCGATTGCTGCTTCTGACTGCTTTGGGGATAAGGAGAACAAAGTAAGTAAGAGTGAGAGCAAGTGGTGGGTGCTGAGGCACCTGCTTTGAAGGCAAAGAATGGAGACTATGCTCAGAGCATCAAAGTCCCTCCCAGGGTGAAACCTCTTTATATGGAACAATCTTTCCTCCAACAACCAAATGCCAACTGATGGAATATTTGGGGCAGAACTGTGGGGTTGCAAGAATGCGACTGTAACTAAGATAAAATCCCCTGCTTCCACCGTGCCTACAGCCTGGAGGGGAATGTGATTAATACACAAATAATCATAAAACTGTGCTTGAAGCCTCCTCTTGGGAGAAGTATAGGTTGCGAATGGGGCACACGGAAGGTCATGCTAACCCAGTGTGAGGGGTCCTGCAGGGATTCCTGCAGTCTGTGTTATCTAAGCCAAACCCCCAAAGAGAATTAGGCACTAGTTAGGCGAGTAGGTATGGGAGAGGAACGGAAGGGAAAGTACGTGCAGGAAAAGGATGCTGTTTCACAGAACTCAAGTTATTGCGGTTCTGTATGACATTAGCTATGGCTTTATTAGCACACAGAATGGGGAAAATATTTCTGTAGGTAAAACCTAGTGCTACTTTGGTAAACTGGGCCCAAGTGCATTACCCGAAGTTCAGAACACCTCCACGAATCGAGATACTGCCTTGCCTTTACTACTGTGCTCAGGTGGGAACGCTGACTTCAGGTACGGAGGCAAGAAAGCACAGGCTAATGCAGATTTCTGCCTCTAATACCTTGACTGGCAAAATGTGACTTGCTCCACCGTCCCTAGGCAGACAGCGCCCTCTAGTGGTTGATCCCCTTTGCTGCACTGGCCCCAATCCATACGCACAGTGAATATGCGTTTTTGCCATTCCCTGGGAAACTGCAGTTGGCTGGGAGTTGGCAAAGCCTGCTGAAATTCTAAAACCACATAATGCAAGGAGCGTGCTCATTCCTTACACTCTAAGGGCTAACTTATTTTATTATCGAAATTTTAATCCTTTTAATACGCCTGCAAGGAAGTTTCCAGAATGAGAAAAATTCCAAAAAATAAACGGCAGAGAGGATGAGAACTCTTAAAAATAGGGGATGTTTTGCCATTTCTCTTTCCATCCCACCCCTAGAACTTGACTCGCTTTGGCTGGAGGAAGGGAATTAGTAGCTCAGGAATATGTCTTCAAGGTGTCACCAGATGTCCAGTCTGTCTGGGCACTCACGTGTCCAGGATCAAGACAGGAAAAGGAGGCATGTGTGTGAGGGAGAGGACACCTGTGTCCCAGGTCAGAATGTCCCAGGGCCTGGGCTGCTTCAGTATTCACCCAGTTCTACCTCCTCTGCGAGGAGCAAAATGGGAATATTTTGCCCAAATGCATTGTGGTGTTGAGGTTACGCAATTTAATTTAGGTACTCCATTAAAACATCAAGATTTAACAAGACGCTAAATGAACTTGATAGAATTTAAATGCTTTCAGTGGCACAGGATGTGTCAATGTAGTAGTTCTGTTTGCCTTTAAGGGAGAAGGCAAGTTGGGGAAAGTGACCCTGCGTTACTCCTCGGAATCCACTAGATGGTGCTGCTGTGATAGCTTTTGGCTAGGCGCTTTTTAAAAGCGCTCAACGGTCAAACCAAATATCTAACTTACTAAATGTCTTACGGCTACCTGCTGATATAATGCTATTGATAATTTATACCATCACACTTACATTAGATTTTCCTGATAATGAGCCTATACTCATACACCACACAACAGAGTAATTTCAAGGGTTGGAATAAATGTACTTCTCTGGTTATTATTTGACTTTTATGTGTGGCCACATTTTTCTCCCACATATGAAGCCTGCCTGTATGATTACCTCTCCTTTACCTCTCCTTGTGTTGGGTGGAACAGTGACTTGCACAGGGTAGGAGCTGAATTAATGTTTATCAAAGGAATTGATTCTTTTTTGTTTTTCTCTTTTTACTACTTGGTGGGGATGAGATAACCACTGGATTAAGCTTTTTAAAACTCTCGTCAGACATTGCTGTTTATCTATGCTAATAAAAAGAACGGGAGGCCCCTTTTTTCTTTACTTCTGAAAATGGCCTGAAGTGTGTGTGTGTGTGTGTGTGTGTATATATATATATATAATCACTTCTTTATTTTAAAGCAAATTGGTTTTTGAGGTTGGTGCCATTGAAATGCAAGAATGGTGCAAAAAGCCGTGTTTGATAATTGCTCAAATCTTAATCAAGATTTTATTAAAATCAATATTTGATATGCTCCTTGATTTAATTAAATTAAACCACAGAGAAATGAGTGATAAATGAGTTTGAAAACCAATCACAGGGTAAGGTGTATGTTTCTTTTCATTAGTTTAACATATGAAATGCTGGGTTAAGCAACTGCTGACCATGAGAGAAATACACAAACAAGATAACCGCTTTTGTTTACGCAGTAGGAGCACGCGCTCTGTGCCAGGCATTGCGCTAAACACAGTCTCCATGTTCCTTCATTAATTTGGAACCCAAATCCTACGAGATCTGTCCCCTCAGTTTATGAATCAGGCCCAGGTGTTGGCCAGGTTGGCTGTCCCAGGTCGTTTCACTGGCTAATAGCAGACGCAGATTTGAGCACAATGACCAGGCTTTTCCTACGACCTCAAATTGCTCAGGAATAGGAATAAAAGGCACAGTTTATGATTAATTTTAGAGAAGGGCATTGGTGGTAATTTTCTTCCTAAAGAAATGTAGCTTTACAGGCAAATGATTAGGAAGGGAACCCAAATCAAAAAGCACGAGTGTTGATTTAGCAGCTCTGAGTCCCAAAGAGTCCCCCCCCCTACAAAAAAAGGACTTAATTTTTCGGATAGACACACAATACAGTTATTTTCTATATAATTTGCGCTTATTGAGAGTGGCAGAGATTTACGGCCTTGGTAACAAAGTGTTTTAATTGGGATTAGCTAATGAAAAAGTGGTGGGATTGGCGAGGGAGAAAGTAGGAAAATGTGATTTCAGCTGAGGTGTTTCTTCTCGTGGGATGCTAACAAAAGGGTTAGTGTTACGCCCTGGGGGCAAGAATCATACTTTTAACTAGGCCTTCGGAGTCTGTGCCTGCATTTTTGGTTCTAAGTAGTCTTAGCCATTCATAGAATCAACTCTAGGAAACTAAAGACATTCTTGTTAAATACCACTGGCACTGAGAGTGAAACTGCAGCTTCCTGAAAAATCTCCCTCATTTTTATCCAGCGCTTGTTTGGTGCGATGGAAATAAAAAATCAACAGCAATGACAACCGGGCAACCGTACAGCTTCCCTACTGCAGGCTGGGAAGGGTTTTGCGTTCAAGCCACTGTTTCCTAAACTCTGGTCATTCATGTTTCACATTTACAATTTTCACTGTTACCTCTTGTGCTACTTAAAATTTTCATGTAAAACAGCTCCTTTAAAAAATTAAATACATTTACTTTAGAAAAAAATATTTGTTTCATGACCATCAGTGGGAAACCGGAGTCCCTTCCCCTATGAAGGATATGTGTGAAAAGAAAGACAATGAAATGAAAACAGTGTTACTGAATTTTAACTCCAGGAAGGAGTTCAGCAGTCTTAAAGACATGCTTTGATTAGACTGAGACTTCCTCTTTGATTATATCTCAGCGATATAAGGAATTTGAAAAGGGAATCATTTTTTCATTATGTAAATCAGTTTTATCCAATGGGGTGTCCGTAGACCAGTAAAATCATGTTTCCCGTCAAAGGTTTACCTTCTGAGTGTGTGTCTTTGCTGCTCATAGGAGGGCTTCACCCTTCTTTTTTGGCTCCCCAACTTCCAACTTCTCCCCAACAGTATTTAAACCCTGCTTTCTACCCATCTAATTATTTCTAAACGTTTAGAAAATCTCATTATGGAAACACACATGGGATGGTGGGCAGATTACAAAATAAACAGTCTCGTTTGTTGGTTGACACTATTTTTCTTCCTACATACTGCTTGAGATCATGGTTTTCTCTAGACATGACAAATTTCCAGTTGTAATGGAACACAGGTCTCTTTGCTGCTCCTGTCCTTCAGATACCACCTCTGCCTCCAGAGGCATCCGCGCGTCATGTTTTGCACAGTCTTCCAGACATAGTTTGTGTACGTGCAAGTCCTGCTTGAATCTGTATGACCCTCCTTAAATTTCACTCACAGGGAAGCAAACTCTGCATGTCATTCTACACTTCTTTTTCTTTAATGCAAAAGTATTTTTCATCCCTGTTTTCCTGTTGGTATGTATAGCTCTAGTCTAGTCTTTTGAAGATTATGTAGAAGTACTCTATACATGTACCCGATCGCTTCTGATGGACACTGGATTATTGCTCTTTCTTCTATTAATACTAATGATGCCGCAATACCCTTGCATCATGGTGTTCGGGCCCACGGTGGCCACTAAGAAATAACTAAATGTAATGTAGAACAGAAATCACTCACATGGATGGAGTTCTAGTTATTAGAGTTGGAGAAGGCAAGCATGATCGTATTTCTTTCATGAATACTGGTTTTCTCTTCTTTTTCCTCAACCACAATATAAATTCTTGTGTGTTGCGGTGTCCTGCCCAGCACCAAGCGTCCTGATTTGCCCATGAAGTTGTAAGTTCTGAGTTATGGTTGTTGCATTTGTCTAATACTATGTAATTCTTCCTCACCATAATCACATCTGAAATTAATTGTGCAGTTTTGTGCTTAACGCGTGTCTCTCTGAGTGGATGAAGAGCTCCATGACGCCGGGGAGGGACTGTGTGTGTCTTGGGCACTGTTCTAGCTCCAACACCTTGTGCAGATCTGCCACGTGGTAATTCTGCAGTAAATATTCACAAATGAAGGCATCGACAGCACGTGTATTAAATTTAGTTTTCTTGCTTGTTATGCACTGAATTGTGTTCCATCTCACAATCTATATGTTGAAGCATAAACCCTCAATGTGACTGAATTTGGAGCTAGGGCCTTTAAGGAGGTAATTAAAGTTAACTGAGATCATATGGGTAGGGCTTTAATCCAATAGGACTGGTGTCCTATACGACCACCCAGTTGGTTGCTCTTTGATGGTTTCGCAAAGTACACTAAGACCAATGTCCCGGCTGCCAACGAGCTCTGTTCTACCTTATCATGCTCTAGGCTGCTGTGAATAGGAGAAATACATCATTATCGAGAAGCAAGTCGTTCACTTCCATATCAGAGGGACCACCTGGGGGAGGATGTCCTCTGACACTAAAACTGACGCCATCATGTTCCATTCTAGAATGTCCAAAATGGCACCGTTCTGAAGATGCTTAGTCTGAAAGTTTCCTTGTCTGTGCCTGGTAGGGTGGAGATGGCGGTGTATGAATTTTTTCTCGTGGTAACATTTTTGTCCCTTATGTAGACATCTTTTCCCTAAATACTCAGCAAGATTTGAAGCTGTCGAACAATTTTAAACTTCTCTGACCGTAGGAAAAATAACCGCCATATTATTTTAAGACCAAATAGATGCACATTCCTAGTGTTGCTTAAATGAGAACTACTGAAAAAAAAAAAAAAAAGGGAAACAACCCATGAGAGTTGGGGTTGCTATTTCTAACTAAGTTGGAATTGGGAAATACCAGGAATCTCATAGGAAATCTTATCTCACCGGATGATGTTCGTGGTCTCTTGGCCCAAGAACGGGGATGCGTTTTTGTGTACGTGAAACTTGCAGACCCAGACAGAGGGCTGGGCTGCCTCGTGGCTTAGCCTGCCATTTATTATCATTCACAAGGTGGTGGTACACGCTCAGCTTTAAGAAGAACTGGCTTTTCAGCAGTATTTTTACCCTTGAGAGTATGGAGAGAGAGCTCTGTGTTGTATGTTAATCAGAGCTTTCATGACTCGCCGTGAATGGTATTTGCAGTGTGTCTGGAAGTGTGGTGAATGAACTATGCCCAGAGTATGTTCTATTATTTATTACTCAGGAGTCTTTCCATCTGAGACATAGGCTGAAATTAAAGGAACCAAATACCTGTCTTTTGCTAGCTCTATGTTCTTCCAGTTTCTGCTCCCTGTGTACCTACCGCACCTGCAAAGGATTCCAGGATTTGATACCTCATAAAAGTCAGTTTGTAACTAAAATTGTATTCCCAAATTTGTAGGTTAAAATGCCCTGCTCCTTCTGTGAATGCATAAGATCTCAGAGCACACCCTGCTTGGCAAGCACTTAGCAAACATGCTTGCAAGCTGTTCCTCCGAGACCCACTTCCTTTTCCCAGATGGCAAACTCTTACTCATCCTACAAAACCTGGTTCAAATGTCCCTTTCTCTTCTGCCCTCCTTGACTGTCCTAGGCAGTTCCTTGCCCCTTTCTCTGAGCTTCCACCATGCTTTTCATATACTTTCATGACATGCATCTTCCATGGGTGCAATATGGCCCCAAGGCGGCAAAAACTGGTTCTTGGAGAACAAAAAGATTATTTTTACTTATAAAACACAGATATAGGTACAGCACATAAAAAGATAAACAGTATATAAAATGTTATGGTGGGAGGATATTAGGAAAAAGATATCTAAGAATGCTCATTAGGGTGGTGATAATGAAAACAAAAGTTGAGAAATACCTGCTTTATCTTAGTACTTGTCTCTTATGTGGCAATCATCACTTGGTATTGGGCTGTGTGTCTCTCGCAAATTAGAAAACCATGGCTTTAAAGCCCCAGCCCCTAGCAACTTCTTGGCATATATTAGCATTCGCTAGTTATTTACCTGAAGGAGACCACAATTGAGATATTTGCTTCCGAGTATGACTGCTCCGCACCAGGAAACCCTGCAAAAATCATTTTTAATGCCAATTTCCAGGATCTACCTCCAGAAATTCTACTTTAGCGGATCTGGAGCGGGGCCTGGGGATGTATTTTTAAATGCTCCTCAGGTGGTAGGGTTTGGAAACCATTGCTGCAGCCCAAGCATCTTTTTCTTTGGAAAATGTCTCCACTTACAAAAACCAAAACCAAAACCAAAATTGGTGTTGTATTTATCTGTTGGTATTTCCTGTCCTGGTCACCATTTTCTAGGAGGAACATCCGCAGGCTCGGGTCATTTCCAGAAAAGTCCAATGGCACGAGCTTCTCTCCTTTTAGTGAGGATTCTAGACTAGAGGACCATGGAAATGTGCCAGGCAGCATGGTCTGGCTGAACCCTAGAAAGGCCCTGGGCAGGTGATTGATTGATTTATTTTTACTAACCTTTGGACAAAGCGGATATAGATAAAAGGTTAGGTGTTTTTGTGACTGCATGAATGAATGCGGGCAGGTTAAGGGAAGCATCAGAGGGTGATTTCTAGCATCATGACCTGAGCTCTTTCTTTACTCCTGTCCTGGAAAAAAAATCATTTCAGGAATCTGAATGGCACTGTGGGAAACCTACGTATCACGTCTCTGGATTCCACATACCAAGTGCAGAGGGTGACATTGTTTAACAGCCCCTCAGGAGACTGGAGCAGAGGTTCTCCACTCTGGCAAAACCAACACCTCCTTGATATAAGATAGTTCCTAACGCTGCTTTTATTCATATGAAGTGAATGTCACAGGTAATAATAAGCTACCTATATGTGTAATTCCCAAACATGAATATATTGCCCTAAATGTAATAGAAAGGAGAAATAAAAGGAAATTAAAAGTAAAATGACACTAGGAGACATAATGACATACAATCAGTTGGGTTATAATACTTGTTTTGAAAATGCAAATTCATTCCAACAGGACTGATGTACGAGGGGACCATTTGAGCATTTGTGTTTGCTTCAATGTGGTTTCACCCACGAGAAATGCAGGGTCAACATGGGCAATGGCACCCTACTGAGCCCACTTACACACAACTCGAATGCCCGCCAGCGACCTCGGTTCTCTGCATGCGATGAGCTGCACCTACCCACCCACGCCTGGTGTCACAACTTTCCTTCCGATTCAGACACCCTTCTTGCTCCATGTCACGGTAGCTCACAAGCCGCAGCCTTTCCACCGTCCATGCGTGCACAAGAGAATTTCCAGTCTTCTTCAAGGTAAAATGCTGCATTTATTATAGTGCTTATGTGCTTCTTAGCCATTTAACGTGTAAAACGGTACAACCATTTTTATTAGTTTCTTTCTTTAAAAGGTGGCACTATTGAAGTTTTTGAATATTGTGCCTCTAATTCCGATTTCCCCACAAGCCCTGTGGTTTTTATTGTGCTATTTTGCATAGGGAGGTGATTTTTAGGAGCTCCTGTATTACCAGAACTGACTGCACTCAAATGCTTGCCTCTGATATAATGAATTAGTTTGGATTTAATAGAAGGGTCTTCAATGGAATATTGTTGGCACTTTTTCTTTATGACATTTTGAAATGAGGGTTGAAAAGGTATATTAGTGCCTAGGCGTAGAATATCTTACTAGAGCAGCTCAAATGTGGATTGATGCAGCTGGGCTACTCTGGTGGCTTAAGTACCAGTCATGGCATTGTTGTAAATGATGTGATTACTTCACCTGATGAATAACTTCTTTTAAAGTTCTGAGTAAAACTAAGTATACCTTTTGCTAGATTTATATAGTAGTTGCTTTCCTGGAGAATTTATTTACATTAGCCCCATGCAAAAAAGTTACCTGTATTTATAAAATGGAATCAGATTTTGGCCAGAGATACACACACACACACACACACACACACACACACACACACACACAGACTTTTCCATCTATAGAAATGGCACGTGGGAAGGGGAAGAGAGACAGTTCTCTTATCCACTATGAGAAATTCCAGCCCCTGCCCACTAAATGCTATAGTGTCCCCTCCCTCTCATGTGAAAACCCAAACTGCCCCCATAAATCTCCAGGATGTCCTCTGGTGAACCACTGGACTTCAGATAAGGTATAATTAGGATCGATATGAATTCCTTCACTTCGGCTGAGAAAGTAACTGCAGAAAACAGTTGACGTGGCCTTTGCCCAAGTCCATCAGCTCATTTACCACGGCTTCTCCTCATCCTCTGACCTTCTGATCCTTGTAACACACCACCTTGCTTCTGTCTTTGGACATGTTCCTTTTCTCTTCCCTCTGTCTTGAATGCTGAATAACAAGAAAGAAGGGCGTTAAAGACATGATAAAATATTTCTAGATATTTTTAAGGCCAGCTTTAAAAAAAAAAAGTCTCTCTTTATCACACCCCATTGGCCAGAACATGGTCACATGGTCTCAAGCTAACTTCAGGGGAATCTGGGAAATGTAGTCTTTTGGGACACCCAGGAAGAAGAAACACTGCACTATGTCTGCCATGGGGCCCTTGGTAGCCAGTCTCACACGGTCCATTTTTGACCAAGGCCAGTTGAGTTCAAGAGAAACTTCCCTGGGGGAATAGTTCTCCATCATCTCTGAGTTTCGGCCAACCCGCCCCACACCGTAGCCACCTACACAGAGGGAACATGTTCAGAAAAGAAGGAGTAAATCAACTAGCTGGTGCAACTTCATCCTTCAACCTGTCACACTTGTGTCCACTTCTCTAGGGCATGCTTGGCCTCTCTCTCATGAGCCCTGAAGGACCCAGACATTAATAGCTCTTTGGGCAGTTCACGTCCAAATAAATACTCAAATTATATAGTACGTAGGGAAAAAGCAGAAATCCTTCCAGGTCCAGGGGAGCATAGGCCATTACTATTTTATAGAATGAAATTCAGAATAGAGGGATAGAATATTTCTCAACTCCAGAGCAGTTATCGTAGCTAACATTGACAATGCACTTACTGTGAGCTGTGCATTGTATGAGCATATCACACAAATTATTTTACTTGATCCCTACAACAAGCACCTGAGGGAATGTTTTTATTCCCATTCTATAGATGAGAACACTGAGGCCTCCAGAGGTCAAGGTCCATGCTAGTAAATGGTGGAGTGTAATTTGAACCCAGAGCCAATACTTCACACCCTAATGACTCTGGACTCCCTGATGTGTAATGCAGAAGCCTGAGATTATCCTCCTCAAACCAGGATTGATGTCATATTATGAGACCCATAGCGAATCTGATAATCTTGCCTAATGACTCTGCAGCCCTGGCCAAGTGGTCCATGTTTCTGGTTACACAGGACACAGACACACACGTACACACCTAATCTCAGTACTCCCATGCGCGGCGGACCGTCAGCACACAGCCGACTGTGAAACACATGGCACTAGCAATTGAGGGTTAAAACATCTTTATAAGGTATAAATAAATAATAACGTGGGAAGAAAGAAGTTTGCTGGCTGCAAGATGCCAGCTGTAATTTCAAGGAAATGTTGATTGCATGCTTTAGGAAGTATTTCACAAAGCCTTGCTCCAGTGCAGATTTTCCTTGTAAGGTAGGATGAAAGAAAAAAGAGAGAGAGAAGAGAGAGACATTTTTAGTTTTACTTGGTGCTTATTGTTTCCCCGTCAGCAGCTGTGCCGCCGCGGTGTTGATTATGCAAAGAAGAATTATTTTGATTATTGACAGTTGGCATTCTTCTCGTAATTTGGAGTTCTTCATCTCGGGATTGTTTCCTCACCTCCTCTCCTGTCTGCGCATGAATAAAGAATCTAAAAGCACTTGCCAGGACCCTTACCCCAGGCAGCTGTTGGGAGAAACAGAGTTGAAAGTTCAGACGCAATTTGATGTGAAACTCTACCCACCCCGTTTGTTCCTTTCTCTGCGCTGTCACTTCAGAGCGCGGAGCTCCTGGGGTTCACCGCGACTGTCTGAAAGGTCCCCCTGCAGGGACAGAACCGGGCACAGAAAACCCACCTGCTGGCCGAGCCCGTCTCCCCTGGCTGTGTCCACGCAGAGATGCGCGCCAATGCATTTGCAGCCGGGGCTGGTGGAAACAAACAGTCTGTGACACTTTTTGGTTTTTTTTTCCTTAGAAAAAGAACAGCTTAGAAAAACAAAAAATTATCTAAAGATCCCCCTTTCAGGTGATTTTCAGTTGGTGTGACCGGTTCCTTTGACATACTGTCTCGCGAGTCCTTGGACCACTCTATGTCAGCCTCAGGTCAGACACGCCTCGAATGAAATAACACACTTGGAGCTTTCTCTCCTTGGGAGTTAACGCCCCTGGGGATCACGCTCCACTGAGAGGGGATGAAAACCAGTGGACAGCTACCCAGCTTCTCCTCCTGCAGGTGGGCAGTTCTAAGAAGGACTTTAGCTACCTGTCAGAGATCCCGGCAGAATCAAACCCTGTCTGTCGTCTGCAGCGGGGACTCCAGCGTATCAATATATCCTTATCTTGACTTTCCTGAATTCCCGCATCATCTCCCAAACAAATGACAAACATCAATGCCTTGTCTTAGGCTCTGCTTTTGGAGAGACACCAAACAGTGGAGGATGAAAAGGTTTTTTCCTACTTAATTTGTTTTTCCTTTCTCCTTTCCCAGATCTAATCCATTTCTATTGTTTTGGAGTAACTATTAAAATTCATTCTTTAAAAAAAATTTAGGAGTAACATAAGTACGTTGACTATGTACATATATCCACATATATTCTATATTGAAGAATAAAAAATATATATATAAGATATGAATGTATATAGTTATTTATTTTTTAACATGAAGGTCATCTCTTTGTGGAGACAGTACCTCGTGGGCAGAACTCAGTCCCGAGTCAGACAGACCTGGGGTTAAGTTGTGGCTGTACTTTCAAGGAAATGTTGAACTTGGGACAGTTATTTACCCTCCTTAGGCCTTAGTTCCATGTCCTGTAAAAGAGGGCAATGCTTATTGATCAAGATTGTGCATGGAGCCTGCTAGCATGGCGCTGAGCATTTAGCAAGCACTTCGTGCGTTTTGGTGATTACATAAGAAACAAAAGTCTCCACTCAGCCACTCATACCCCTCTATTCCCTGTGGGAGGGAGGGAGGTAGGAAACCACTGAATCTGCTCTGTATCCTTCTAGACTTTTTCTCTGTTTATACAAACGTTCTTTAAAAATGCATATGTATATGCTGTTTTATATAGTTTGCTGTCTTTCTCTTTTATGCATGTGGGACCATGGTTTTCATACTCTTCTGCAAGTTGCTTTTCATTTTAAACAAATAACATATTGTGAACATCCTCTTAGATCAGAATATATGCATTCATTGCATTTTTAAAAATAGCTGTATGGTATTCCCCTGCATAAATGAACCCATTGGTGATGGTTAATTTTATGTGATTGGGCTACAGGGTTTGATTATTGGGACAACATTATTCTGGATGTTTCTGTGAGGGTGTTTTTGGATGAGTTTAACATTTACGTCTATAGACTGAGTAAAGCAGATTGCCCTCCCTGCTGTGGGTGGGCCTCATCCAATCAGCTGAAGGCCTGGATAGAACAAAAGGGCTGAGGGAATTTCCTCCTGCCTGACTGCATTAAACTGGGACATCCATTGCTTCCTGCTTTTGACTTGAGCTGAGACATTGGTTCTTCCCGGGTCTTGAGCCTGCTGGCATTCAGACTGGAACCACACTATTGGCTCTCTGGGGTCTCCAGCTTGACAACTGCGGATCTTGGGACTTGTCAGCCTCTGTAATTACATGAGCCAATCCCTTATAATAGGTAACCCTCCACATATACACACACACTATATATATAGAATATGTATATATAATATACATGTATACATATTAATATATGTATGCATCTCTCTATATGTATTATATACACACACACACATAATATGTTGGTTCCATTGGTTCTCTGAAGAACCCTAATATACCATTGCTTTACCCTTTTGCCTATTAATGTACATCTAGATTATTTCCAAGCTTTCAATATTTCTCATAATGCTGCCAACAATATTTTCGTACACATCTATTCTTGACCTCTAGGATAGACCTGGAAGTGGTAGTATTTATCCTACAAGACAGTTCTAGACTTTTCCTCCTTCTCAGGACTTTCCTGGATTGTTCTAATGGGAAGTACACACTTGACCTTCCCATCTCCTGAGGTTCTCATATTGTCTGTAAACAGCACTTGCTTGGCAGCCAAGCACACAGCCTTCTTTCATCACTGTTTCTGTAGCTCTGCCTTTGGTTTCAACCCTGTGATGTTACTTAGATTTTTACACTGAAACAAATCACATGTCTGGCACCAGTTCCTTTTCATTGTCCTTTCTTCCATTCTCTTCTCCATTCCATTCCATGCAACGATACTTAATTACTCACCACTCTATTCCATGCCATCTCATTTCGTTTGAACTTACAACTTTCATTCTATGTTGTTCTGGTTCATCCCATTCCATTCAATTCCACTCCTATGTAAAGTTCTTGCTTAATGCAAAGGATTTTGCTAGATGTTACAAAGAAGCTCTCTCTCTCTCTCTCTCTCTCTCTCTCTCTCTCTGTATGTGTTTTGAGGAATAGTTTTTGGGATATGATTATCATTGACAGAAATTCCATACTTCTTGCACCCTCTCTAAGAATACTCCAGAGGGAATCTTGGGTGAATTTGAATATTACAAAATAAAGGAGCTTGCGTACCAGGTCTTAGTAAAACCGAATATGCCTGTCTGAAGGCAGAGGTAAAAAACGTTGCCATGTATCACCCTGTGTTTTTCTGGTGGCCAGCTACACTGCTGGCAAAAGAGTGTGGAAATAAGCCTGAGAACAATCCCCTGTGGGAGGAGGCTGGTGGTCACATGAGTGAGAGATTGGACTTGGGCCGCTGTCTCAGATGTTGACTGGCCATCCAGCCTGGTGTGATCATCTCACAATTTCTCACTTTTAACACTAGTTCTGGATTCAGATTCCAGTAAAGGCACATTTGATTGGCTGAGCTCAGGTCACATAACTATACTTGCTCTAGCTGCAAGGGAAGCTGGGAATGCAAATGCCTGTAATGAGAGGACCCACAAGATGAGGAAATTCTCCAGACAGAGAATGGGGGTGCAGATGTTGGGCAGACAAATCCGTGACACATGTCCACTATAGTGGTGGCCAGGAAGTGTTGAATGACTGCTCAATGGTCTTTGCCTTCAAGAGCTTATGATATAGTTGGGACGTCAAATGCTAAAATGGCTGAGCAACTCATCATTCATAATCAGCTTTATGGATTGTAAAAAGTTCCAGGGCAAAGGAGAAAAATATCATAACAATGAAGACAAAGAATTCGCAATTAATCAAGAAGAGACTGGAACAGGTCTTGGTCAGATTCAATGTACCAGCTGTTTTGGAAAAGAATAATATGCTGTTTTAGGGAAATATGAAAGAACTGGGTTCACATTCAGGCATTTTCACTTGTTGATTTGGGATATGCTATATCCTCCAAACCTTGTTTTGAAATTTGATCCCCCGTGTTGGAGGTAGGGCCTAATGAGAGGTGTTTGGGTCATGGTGGGGATCTCTCATGAATGGCTTGGTGTGAATTCTTGCTCTATTAGTTCCTGTGACAGCTCCCCCTAGAGATAGTTGTTAAAAGAGCCTAGCACCTTCCCCCTCTCTTTTGCTGTCTGTCTTGCCATGTGATTGCTACACACACCAGCTGCTCATTGCCTTCTGCTGTGAGTGGAAGCTTCCTTAGGCCCAAGTAGATATTGGCACTATGCTTCTCATACAGCCTGCAGAACTGTAAGCAAAATAAACCTTTTTTTTTTTTTTTAAATAAATTACCCAGCCTCAGGTATTCCTTTACAGCAACTCAAATGGACTAAGACAGGATATGGCTAATCTCTTTATGGAAATGTACTTAAAAAGGCCACTTGCTAGATTTAGTAAATAAAAATATCGGAACTCAGTTAAATTTGAATTTCAAATATACAAAAAAATTTTAACCATAAATATGTCCAAATTTTGCATGGGATATACCCATACCAAAAATTTATTTGTTGTTCATCCGAAATTCGAATGTAACTGGGCATCCTATGTTATTTCTGGCAACCCTCCTTGCAAGAGCCTTAATTCTGGGCCTGCTGAGGGGCCGCAGGACTGGGCAGCTGACATTAGCTTTGTGCAGACTTTCAGTAAACACTGGAATGTGCTGGGATGTTTTTCACAGGTTACTCGCACCTGACGGGCAGGACAGCCTGAAACTAGAATACCATGAAGAGTCAAACGGAGGTGGGGAGATGGGAAGAGGAGGTATAGGGAGGTTTTAAAACCATAGACAGACTGGTAAAAGCAAAATTAATGCAAAAAAAATCAACAGGGCTCCCATTAGCTGTGCTGTCAGAACCTGTGTTTATTTAAATTTTGAATATTTTGTTCATTCATTTTGATATTTTTGCATTAATATTTACTTTAAAATATTATATTAAAATATTATCTATCTTGACTATTGAGGTTTTTGGTGTCCCCTTAAATTTTGGAGCCTTGTCTCAGTTCTGCTTATTGCACTTAACAGAATGCTTACTCTGCCGGGGAGTAGTAGCCACTGGTCTCTGTTCTATGGGGACCATGGTTACCTGAGTGATACACCTGTATCCCAGAGCATGTTGTGTTAGCTTCTACCTTGTTGAAATCTCTGAAAGCTTTTCTATGAGTCCCATCTCTGTCCCATTGTGACTACTGGGTATATCCCCACCTCAGTTTCCCTTACATATAATGTAAGGAGAAAAATCATTCCTATCTCATAGAGTTCTTTTAATGATTTAATGGGATTACTACCCAAAGTACATAATCCTTTTACCTAGTAAATGGGAAACAACCCATAAATGTCATAATAGTAATAATTAAAATTTATCTAATTTGATGCTCCAAACAAATATGTGATATGGGCACTATTTTTTATCCTCATTTCAGAGATTGGAAAGTAGGGGGCAGAGTGGGAGAATGGTTTGTGCAATGTCACTCAACTAGTGGGTGGGTTAGAAGCCAGACTTCCTGAGTCTCAGTCTGGTTCCCATCCCAACATAGCACACCAGGACCTCCAGCAGCATCAGGAGACCTGATGTGAAGAGATGGAAGCTTCTAGAAGGTTCTAGAATCTAAGGTGATTTTCTTCTTCTTCCTGGCCCCACATTATACCATTATTTGGAGAATATTTCTAATTGCCTGGGATTTACAGCACATTACTATGCCAATAGCTTTGGAGTGACATTTCAGACTTGTGTGTGTTTAAAGATCTAATGCTAACCTCAACTAAGCATTAATTTAACGAATTACCGTTGGTAAGTTATCACTTCCTGGGAGGGCATATGGCTACACCTAAAGGGCTTGACAGATTTATCTAGAAAGCATTGGTATTAGTAATGAGTTAGGGAAAATTCAAGGGTTAAAGCCTTTTTTTTTCTTTGCTAGAGATGTATTAGACTTCATTTATTAACAGTGCAGATTCTATAGTAGATTAAAATAAATTGAGGTCTGTGTTTTAAAGCTGGAGGCCACCAGCTATCCAAAAAGACAGTAAGGTGAATAAAGGCAGTATCTGCTTTTGGATTTATTTGTCAACCATCCTTCTTTCATGTTGGCTGTGATGTGTGCCTTGACATCTTTTTGTTTGATTTTCCTCCAAGAGTCAGTTATCCTGGGAATAATATATGTTCTCAAGAGGCAGTCTAGTGTCATGCTTTAGGTCATGGGCTTTATAAAGAACTGAGTTTGAGTGTCAACTCTATCAATTCGAGCTGTATAAACTTGGGTGTGTTCCTTAAGCCTACGCACTTGGACAATAGCGGTGTCTCTTTGCTGATGTTCTTGAAAGAATTAAATGAGATAATGCACGTACCGTGCTTAGGGCCATGCCTTACCAATGTTAAGTGGTCAATAAATGTTAGTTATTGGGAGACAGGAATAATATGATCCTCTTAAGGCTATTTTGAGGATTAACTGAAATGTTTAGAAAGCATTTAAGTCACAACCTGACACATAGTCAGCACTCAGTAGATGTTCATCGTTGACATGATGGTATTTGGTTTTGCATGTTATTTGTAAAATGTGGATGATGTAATTAACTTAGTATAGATGTGAAGACACATTGAGATAATGTGTCAAGTATTTAGCACTGTTCCCGGCACAGAGTAAGAGCCAAACAAATGTTCAATTCCTCGAGGAGAATTTATATCACCTTATCCCCAGCACCGTGGCCCAAGGCTTGACACATAGAAAGTATCCAATAAATATTTTGTAAATGAATGAATGAATGGCTGTATTATTAATTAGATAACTATTCTATCTCAAATGAAAAAGGAGATCTTGGAAAAAAGTTCTGGTCTCCTTTAGAATCTGATGACCCCTGAAAAATGGGGAATAAAATAAACCTGAGAAGACAGGATGTTCCCAAACTCTGAGATCATCATCCTAATCCCCTACATTAGAAAGGTCTTTATGGTTCACAAAGAACTTCCACATCCATTATGTCATTCAAGTTAAAAAAAAAAAAACAGGCAAGAAATGTCCTTAGGGTCAGCCTAGACATAGAGCTCAATCTCTTACAAATGATTTAAAACCCACCCTGTCTTGCTACAGATGTTGCTTATAGAAAACTTCAGGCACAGAAATGCTACTCAGCTTGATTTAGCTTAAAGAAACCTTTTGTGACCTTATAAACAAACATAGCCCAGTGGGAACCCAAGTGGAATTTCAGAATTTTGAAGATGAGCTGAGAGAATTTGCTCGGAAATGGAACATATTAAAACAATCTCTACCAGAGGAGCGAACACAATAAAGAGACTGACTCAGAAGGGAACAAAAAGGCCAGTGACACTTACTGGCAGGCAGCGAGCGCCTTCCTTATTATAAGTGTTGACTGCATGGCCATAATGTTTAGGAACACTGCAATCTCGAGAGTGGGCTTATAATGATGTTCATCTGCTCGTACGGATGGGAGGCCTTGTATAAACTTCGATTGCTCATGGAAAGAGCTTTTTGTCCTTAAAGTACGCTCTCAGAATGGGACCGGGCAAGGCTGATTAATAGACATCTTTATGAATATAAATGTCAGCTTCTAAATGCCCGTCCTCGGATATAATGCTGTGTTCATGCATGTGTTGGGTGAATGTGTTTTGACCTTATGTCCTGAATGAGCGGACTAGGCCAGTTGATTAACTAAGTGAGTTACTGAAAGACAGAGACGAGGGCTGCATTGGTCAAGTTCCCAGCAAGAAACAGATGGTTCAAATGGGGTTTCAAATGGTTTGAGGGGAGGGAGTTTATTCACTGAGATATGGGCAGGGTTGCAAAAATGGACAAGGGAGGATGAGCCGGGTCCCTAGAGTTGAGCAATAGTAAAAAGCTGTTTCAACCCTTGAAATAGACAGCACTCTGCGAACACGATGAGAACTGGAAGTGTGGACGGAGACCAGCTGGAAGGAGCTGCAGTGAGGGAGAGACACAGACACTAACAGATTTGACGGGGAGCCGTGGATTCTCTCTCCTCCCACCCTCTAATCTCCTGCAGGTAACGCCCACTGGTCCAACCCACCGGCTGCTGGCAGGCCAGGGGGCCCGGGATATGCAGTGTGCTGGGGCCCCCAGGGCACAGGGCAGGGCAGGGAAGGTCCATGGATGACAGCTCTGGGTGGGGTTGAATGGAAGAATAGTCAGCACGAGGACCATGTCATTTGTTCATTGACTTCTTCCCTGCAGCCTCGCCTGTGGTCTCACTGCTTGTTCTTCTGCTTCCATCACCTTGTTGTATGATGTTTCTCTTTCTCTCTCCCGCTGCCCTGGGAGCTCCTTGAGGGCAGGAGTAATATCTTGTTTGTACTTGGATGCTCAGCCTGGCACCAAAGGGATGCTTGAGGATATTTATCACACGGCGGAACAACTTGGGAGACTGGTTCATTGAAGTTCACGGAGGGGCTAAACGGGACTCATCAAACCTTTTCGGTCAAAGACCAGACGGTAAATATTTTAGTCTTTGTGGGCCACATACCGTCTTTGTTGCAGCCACGCGACTCTGCCGTTGTAGGATAAAAGCAGCCACAGACAGTACGGAAATGAATGAGTGTGGCTGTGTACCAGTAAAACTTACTTAAAAAATAGTGGGCCCAGTGGGAACCCAAGTGGAATTTTAGAATTTTGAAGATGAGCTTGAGAGAATTTGCTCAGAGATGGAACATATTAAAACAATCTCTACCAAAGGAGCGAACACAATAAAGAGACTGACTCAGAAGAGAACAAAAAGACCAGTGACACTTATTGGCCAGCAGTGAGCGCCTTCCTTATCGTACCTGTTGACTGCACGGCCAAATCCACAGGTCATAGTTTCTTGACCCCTGCCGAAAAGTCTCAAAACCATCAGAAAATGGTTTGCACACTGAGTCCATCATAAACATAGTCATTCAGTTTCTGGGGAGCAGAGACAACAGCAGTGGTGTCCTCCTTCAGTCTTTTTGGTAAGGTCCTGCCTCCACTTACTTGGTTTCTGCCCAGGGTGTTGCATACCTCGAAGCAAATGTCCCAGCGTAGGCTCAGCACACACCAGGGTAAACTTTGGTGGGAGCCTCTAACGCACTCGAAATGAGAACATAAATAATTCAGCGTCACACATAAATGATTCAAGCCCATCCCGGTGGTGTGTGTGGACGTGCACAAGCGTGTGTGTCATGTCGTTTGTCCTGAGTGAAAGGGTGGTGTGCGAATTGTGTGTGGATCAGATGGGCACAGCTCAAAGGCATGCAACCCATCCCCTGGCTAAACCAGCAGGTGCATGCGAGTCCCCGTCACAGTTTTAGGCGACTTCCGATGGGAGCAGGATGAGGGCTATCTCATTTGTGGACATAAACAAAGCCTGCTCTAAGGAAGACAAACAGAAGTCATACATCCAGAGCTTGCTATAGCCGGGGGACGCAGCCACCATCACTTATAATTGGCAGAGACTGAAAGTCAGGCAGAGGTGTGGGAAAGCCCTATAGCAAGCAAAGGGGAGGCTTTAGATCTACTCTGATGAAAGCCAGGCTAACTGGAAGTGGACATCCTATAGGATTGATTTGGAGAACACAGTTGGCTTTTTTTGGTTGGTTCTGAGTTGGAAGCAGAGGCAAAAATTAGGGAAGCAAGGCATTACTGCCCATGTCCCGCCTGGTTTGGGTTGATTGTGGTTTGGCTTCCTGGGATGTCTACTGCCCAGGCTGTGGGTCAGAGTTCTGCTGTTATATGTGGTCTGGTCATCGTCTGTCCATACGTTCAGTCTCTCACATTATGCAGGTAACTGCTGACTTTCTTTCTTATCCCTGCCACTTCCTGCATGACGTTAAGACAGGAAGAGCGTCTTCTGGTCTATGTCAGCTTATACCAGCCGCTGGGACACTTCCAGGTCTGGGCTTCCAGACAATGCGAACTTGAAATGAATCTGTAGCTACCTGATTATCCCAACACTCAGCCAATGTCACCAGGAGAAGCTACAACCTAATTCTCTGATTCTCCGTAAACCTCAGTCCAATGCAACCTGTCAGATACATCTCGAATTCTTCTCTTAATGACCTCATCCTTGGCAGCCTAATCTCCTTTCAAATCCTTCCCGGCTCTCCCCATGTGGTGGACCCAACCAGAACACATGTGGATTCTTCTCTGGTTACTGTATATTTCCTTTGCATGTGATGTTTCTCATTGTAGTTTTATCACCGGAAGAGGCATTCTCAAGCCAGGATGCCCCATTGAAGAGTACACCTCGTGAACACAGGTGCACCATCTGGGCCAAAACAAACTCGGTTAGATTCCTTTGTCATTCTAGTTTTTTCTCAGCCATGGTTAAAAGACTGCACACATTTTCACACGTCTATTTTCTCTTCTTGCTTTAGTTCTTCCTCCGTACAAGGTTTATCTTTCTTTCTTCAACATTTGGCTGGATTGCACAGCTTGTCCTACATTTTCTGAATTACTGGATGCCTTTTTCTTGTTCTAAAATAAAATATACAACCCTCTGAATTTCATTTCTGTTGGCAGTTCTCTCTCAACAAAAAACTACCTTCTCTGCTAAGAAGCACACAAGCCTTGCAGGCAGTTCATTTTCTTTTGTGTGTGTGCATTTGCTCACCTGAGTAAAGTGATAAAATTCTTTGTCATACACGTGAAGATCCCTGGAACAGAAAGGGATCTCTGAGGTCAGGGAGGCTAATATTCTCCAAATGTGGTGCAGAGTCCACCGGGAGTGCGCAAGATGATGTTAGCTAAGCATTTTAAATAATTTTAGTTGTTACATATTTACTTCAATCTTATTAGAGAATATATATATATGTAACTGGTGCATTAAACTGCATGAGTTCGTAAATATTGTCTAGGATGAGGCTGAAGCAGATGGTGCCTTGGAAACCTATTGTACCCAGTGGGCATGAATTAGAGATGTCATCAGGTGATGCCTGGATATGACAACAGTCGTGAAAGTAGAATTTTTGGAAACCCAGATCTGCTCCCACCTCCTCAGTGCTATACACAAGGACATGAGGCTCATGACAAGGGATGAAATTTTCCCAAGACGTCAGCCCTACACAAGTAGGACTAGGGTTAGATCACGATTGCCCTGATTCCTAATATCCTTTCATCCAGTTTCCAAAGATCCCTTCTTGGTGACCGTGAGTTCAACTCAGGAGTGGATACGATGACCGGGTCCTCACAATGCCCTGTAGGGATGAATTTTCAAAAGCACAGCAAGGCGGACGGAGGCCTGTTCTCACTGCGTGATGAGTTACCCGAGAGCGTGCAAAAGCCTCCTTTTCAAAGACAAAAACTGGTTGTTGATTGGCTCTCGAGCAGCTGAAACTTCGCTGGGTAACGAGGTAGATGAATGCGTCGCACTGTTTGCCCAAGTGGAGGCCGCGCGCGGCTGGTTGCTCCCAGGAATGGGGGACTCGGAATGCAGTTAATGGGTTAGTCTCGTTTTTATTGTGAAAGCAAACTAAATTAAACTGATAGTTTTAATTAAATTTGAATTGGCTGTGATTTTACTCGGTTTTAAAGGCCACTTGAGACACTAGTGTTGTACTTAAAATCTAGTGTTGTAATTAGTGACATCTACATTTATTATAATGGTTACTGCACTTTATTGAATTTATTCAGGAGTAAACAAAAGCTGAGCATCTAAAGAGCTTGTATTTCCGGGATAGGTTGGCTTCGGACGCCTGTCTTGTCTCTGTTACAACGTCAGGTGATGGTGCCGATCTTGAAAGCGGAAGTTTGTGGTTTAGCCGTCCAGCCACAGGCTGGACCTTGGCTACCATTGCTGTATTCATTAGCTGGAAAATCCAAATTTGGTTTATGTTTACGTGTCCCTCAGCCCCCCCGGTGCCTCTGGAGTTCCAGGTCCATGTAATGCACTGCATGTTCATGTGCCCCCCAAAATTCTTATGTTGGAACCCTAATTCCCACTGGGACGGTATTAGGAAGTAGGGCCTGCGGGAGGTTGTTAGGTTTAGATGAAGTCGTGAGGGTGGAGGACGCATGTTGGGATTAATGTCCCTGTAAGAAGAGAAAGAGGCTAGAGCTAGCCCTTTCTCTGCCAGATGAGAACATGGCAAGAAAGTGTCCATCTGCAACCCAGAGAGAGGCCTTTGTTGGGAATGGAACTGGCCACCACCTTGATCTTGTACCTTCTAGTCTTCAGAACAGTGAGAAATAAATTTCTGTTGTCTAATCCCACCCGGCATTTTGGTTACAGCTTCCCAAACTAAGATGGCCTGCATGCCTAGGTTTGCAGACACTGCCACGCAACTATTAATTTGATCTGAAACTCACAAGAGCTGCATGGAAGCTCAAAAAATGTTAAGGAGGGCAGCTGCTGGCCTCCTGGAGAAGGAAGGCAAGCTTGTTAAAGAGGATCTCCAGGGCTTCGTCTTTAGAAATAATTGAAAGGCAGGAAAAAGAAAAATTAACCAGTTTTTGCCTACTATACTCTCTCTCAACACAGAGAAGTCCTGACACCAGGTGTGTAGGTATTTTCCCCCCACAGCAGTTCCATTCCCCAGCAGACACCAGCTGGACGTCCTGTCATTCAGACTAATTCTGGCACTATCTACCTGGAGTGACGGCCAGATCCCACACGTTCAGGGCTCAGTCCCACAGGACTGCCTCTCACTACAGGGGCCCCCGGAACTTCTGACCAACCGGCTATAAATTTGGGGTTCCCTTGACCCCTGTCTCAGGTCTGATCATTTGTTAGAGAGTGCAGGAAAGCGCTGTGTGTAGATTTTCTGATTTATTACAAAGGATTCTGAAGAATAGTCAGATGAGAGAGATGCGTAGGGTCGGGTGTGGGAGTGGGGTGAGGGACTTCCATTCCCTCTCCAGGCACGCCATCCCCCGTCACCTCTGCGCGTCCAGCAACCTGGAATCTCTCTGGATCGTAGCTCAGGGATTTTTACGAAGGCTTCACGCCATGGAGGCACCATTGCTTATTAAATGAATCCCCAGCCCCTCTCCCGTCCAGGAGAATGAAATGATGGGCTGAGAGTTCCAAGCCTCTAATGATGTCTTGGTCTTTCCGGCCCCCAGCCCTCATCTAAGAGTTGCCTCATTAGAACCGAAGATGCTCCTATCACCCAAGACATTCCAAGGGATTTAGGAGGTCTGTGTAAAGAACCAGGTCAAAGACCAAATATTAGAAGAAAAGATTCTCCTAGCACCCCTATTGCTCAGGAAATTACAAGGGCCTTAGGAGCTCTGCGAGCTCTGTGCAGAGGCCAAATGTACGTTTCTTATTATATCACAGTAAGTGCACGGGCAAAACTTCATTTTGGGAAGCTCTAATCTGAAGCTTTAATTCGGTCTAATGGAATCCTCAAAAAATTCAGCCGATAAACAGAAATAAGAGTATCTCGTCAGAGGGTCACCATGGTCTGCAGTCTGTTGGGAGGCCCACACGGGCTCTTAAAAATTGTTTGATGAGAGTGAGATTACAGCAAGGATTATATTTTTACCTACAAATTAATAAATACTTATAAAATAATAGAGAAATACGTGACATAAAAAGTGAATTGCCCTCAGTCCATTTAATCCTACTCCTCAGAGGCTGTAGTTCACTGTCTGGTATATGACCCATCCAGATCTTGGACTTTCTATTTATGAAGACAGATGGAAGTAAATGCTTCCCTGCTACAGTTCCCCTACTTGTTGCTTTGTTCTCGTTATTGAGTTCTGAGACATTTCTTCCACTTTGTCTTTTTATGTTCTTGGGTTATTCCTTTTATGTAACATCTATTTCTTATTTTATGGATGTAAGTATTTTCCCAAGATAATGTTTAGGTTTTTTGTGTTTTGGGGGGGTACTGTCTATCTCTGTATTCTGTTATTGCATTTCTTGCTCGTCTTGTTCTTTCTCTGGCAAGCTACAGGCATTTCTGAAATGCCTGTTGAGTCTCACTCATTCATACGTAAGAACAAGGCAACAGGCAGGTCCAGTGGGAGCTCTGGGTATGATGTGGGTGGTTGATCGGCACGTTTCTCTTTGCAGACCAAGAATCTGCACATTTTCCTTTGGAACCTCGCATGCAGCATGCTGAGTGCTTTTCTAAGGGATGTCCACGTCCACACTCACCCTGGCTGCCCCGAGTTTTTCCATTTATCCAACTTCTTTATAGGGACAATCCTTGTTGTTGTTTCTTGCCGTTGTTTTTGTTGCATGGGGCGGGGAGCTGGGTAGCCCACGTGCAGAGCTTCAACTAACCCCACTTCCTTCCTTCCTTCCTGTTCTCATTTATGTCCTGGTGTTTATGAGTTCCAAGCCTCATTGGACTTTTCTTCTTTTAAGATGAAGTGGGCAAGCTCAGAATTTTTCAAGAGCATGACACAAACACCTACTGAATGGTCCAAAACTCAAACACATTGAATGTTCACAGACGATAAATACGAGGAAAACAAACCTGGGTGTTTTAGTAAAGACCAAGACTTGGACACTGCCACCTTACCCAGATCAATTTTAGGTTTGTATGTGGAGGAATTATGTCTGTAAAGAACAGTGAACTTTGATCAAAGCTGAAATAAATCTGAATAGTTTGCATCTGATTCCTCTGATTCAAACACACTGACTTAGAATCTATAAAACCTGAGCCTACTTAATGACAATCAATCAATCAAACCAACTGCAAGGAAAAATCTCAAACTCGATGAGCATGGAGCTACAACAGGAGAAAGTTAGATGTGATTTCCTTTTAATCAATATAAATCCAATTTTACTCTTATTCTTACTGTCATTGTAGACCTGTGGAGCATTGAACACCAATTTCTGAATTCTACATTTTGTTCACAAAAATATAATAATCGAAAAAATATTTTAGATCTTGATGGGGTTTTATAGATCATTTGGAACACACTCCTAATTGTATAGAGAAGGAAATGAAGGAAGCTATATCAGGAAGAGGTTAAAAATTTGGGCTTCGAACATAGGTAGACCCAAGTTCTCATCTGTGTTGGCCTGGAGGTGATATCATTCCTTTTGCTCACAGTCTACGGATCAGAATTAATTGTACGACCCTAACCCTAACTGCAGGAGAGTTTGGAAACATGGGGCTGTGCAGAGACTATCTGCTGAGCAGTAGCTGTCTTTGCCAGAATTGTCACAATTATTATTTAATCCAAATAGATGAAATGCCTTTTGTTTAGGTTTAAAGAACCAATTATTGGTAGAATTACGACCAGAAGCAAGATAAGAAGTTTTGAGCCACTGTTGAGGACCTTGTCCACAAAAGCCTTTCGCTCTGCATAAGGTGAAACTTAGGTTCCCAGGGGTTGAGCGAGCTCTTCAAGATGTGGGACGAATTCAGAGCAGAACGGAGTTAAGCTTATGCTTTCTGGTTAAGCACCCTGCCTCTCTCTCCTCTCCTGGAGATTTCCGTACCACCATTGCAGAATTATTCCTGTGATGTTTTTCCTCCAAATTACTGAATTGTTTATTATCACCTAGAAAGAATAAGTCTTTCAATGAAATGTATGAGCATGTAAATTTTATGATAATGAGAAACATTTCCTCCTAAAACTAGGATAGAGCATCTGGAAACATAAAACACACATTAAAATGACTGAAGAGACCCCCTCTCCCCCCCCACAATCAAAGTAATTAAAGTTTGGTTGCGAAGATTTGTGTTAAGATCAGGAAATGCTTTTTTAAGTTCTATAATGGTGACGTCTTGTTATAATGACAAAATGGTCTTCTAACATGTGGACGCCATGGATGCTTCCTTGCTGGAGAGCGTTCTTCCATAGCGCTGTGATTCTGAGCTATTCATATTATACAAGGTGTCAATAAAATTATGTGAAGTAGGTGGGTGTTATCTCCAAACTGGGTTGGACTTCCATTTTGAGAAAAGGGTTAAAATCGCCCCAGATTCTTTGACACTCTTCCCACTGAGAGATGGGGTTCCATGGCAAGATGGGCTCCATGGTTGCTTTGACCAAAAAAAAAAAAAAAAGGTGGAAGTGATACTGTGCCAGTTTCCAGGCACAGGCTTTAGGCAGCTTCCATTTCTTATTTCTTAAAATACTTGTTGTGGGAGCCTCATGCCTTCATGCAGACGGGCTTGAGACTATGTGGAGAGAGAGGGGTTCAGCTTTGTCTACCTTTGCAGTCATTCCTGCTGGAGTCCCAGACGTGGGAAGGAGTCATCTTGGAAGTAGATCCCTCAGCCCCAAATGCCCTACCTAAGGCCAGTGGCTCAGAGATAAACTGCCTGGCCAAGCCCTTTCTGAATTCCTAGCCAACAAAATTGTGAGCAACATAAAACGGTTGTTTGAAGCCATGAGCTGTCGGGGCACTTTGTTGCAGAGCAGGTGGTAACTGGCACACCTGTCGTATGTGGGTCCTATCTGGTTCATGAGCGCAGGCTCTGGGACCAGACCGCTTGGGTTTGAATCTCACCTCCATGACTTAGTATCCTTGTGACCTCAGCCAAATTACTTACATTCTCTCTGCCTCAGTTTCTTCATAAATACAATTAGGATACTGGAATTTACCTCATCGGGCAGTTGTGAGGACTAAGCACATTAATTCCTGTCAAGTACTTAGAGCAGTACTCAGTGAGTATTTATCCAACAGGTGCTTTTTTGAAGGCCAGTATGAGACACCCTCCCCCTGCAATCCACCTAAGGTAATTGAAGTCTGGTTGCAAAGATGTATGTCAAGATCAGAAAATATACCCTTAAATGTTAGAATGTGTTTCAACAGTGTGCTAGTGTAACGGTGTCACAGAAGAGTGTGCTGTTCTCCGACAGTGATGGCACTATCTTGAACTGTCAGGGCACCTGCCTAAGAGTGAAATGAAAGAACAGAGAAAAGCAGACCTGAGAGAAGGAGGGAAGGACAAAGTCCTGATACTGGCATTCAAGCTCTCCCATCCAGCCATGCCTGCCGATAGCCATTAGACCTTGCACTTCCCCTTACACAATCCAGTAAGTGGCTTCCCCCATCCCCTGCTCTGACCCTCTTTCTCTCTCTCTCTCTCCCTTTTTTTTTTTTTTGCCTAAGGTGTTCAAGGTAGATTTCTACTCTCTGCCAGTACAGAAAGGCTTCTGGAGTAGACAGCACTTGAGCTGAGTCTTGATGGATGAACTGGCATTCTCAGGTGATGGCAGCTGAGGTGGGTAAGACTCTTCAGGCAGAAGAAACATGTAAACAAAGGCTTAGGGAGAAATTTCCTAAAGAAAATATCTATACGAAACAACTTCACAGTGGACATTATCATTGGCTCAGGCTTCTCACTTAGGAAAATACAGTCAGCCTTCTGTATCGGTGGGTTCTGCATTTGTGGACTGAACCAACTGAGGATGGGAAATGTTCATAAAGAAAATAGAAGAGTGGTTTCGTCTGTACTCAATATGCACAGACCTTCTGTCTTTGCCATTATTCCAAAAACAATACAGTATAACAGCTATTTACATTGTATTAGGTATTGTAAATTATCTAGAGATGATTTAAAGAATACAGGAGGATGTGCGTAGGTTATATGCAAATGTTACACCATTTTATAGCAGGGACTTGAGCACCTGAGGATTTTGGTGTCCACGGGGAGTCCTGGAACCCTTCCCCTATGGTACTGAGGGACGACTGTATTGCTATCGAGTGTCCAAAATTAATTCGTAAACAGTACCCATGAGACTGTGGCCTTCTCAGTAACATCCACAAAGCAATAATGCACTGGGAGAATACTAGCTCATAAGCCTCCCTTAGTATCCCCCTGAAGTGAAGTTATAATTATGGTAGACACAGGGGAAGTGACAGAGATAACACCTTTAATAAGAATTTTGACTTAATCTATTAGGGCACACTCAGCAGAAGTTGGGAAAGATCAATCGTGTTTACTGTACCCTCTTATGTATTTAGAATGGCTGAAGAATAAGGTGTTTCTGTCTAATTGTTTATGAGTAATGGGACTGTTTTCAGCTGAGCCCTGCCATTTTACAAAAACCTCACACACTAAATTCAATGCACCTTGATAATTAAAATAGCTCCTCTATGTGGCTTGATCAGCGATGATTAAAGCCATAAGCACATCATTGTCCTTGCTTCAGATGAATCCTTTCTCCTCTTCTCTCTCCTACTGTCTGGATTTATCCATCCTTTAATGCCCATGTCAAATTCTACCCTCTCCAGATAGTTACTTCTGAATACTCCAACAGAATCAAGCCCAGAATGTATTCTCATCTGAATACATTCCTGAGTTTACCTTGCAGCCTAAATGCTACTTATTATTTCTTTATGACATTAACTTGAATTACAACTTAACCTTGGGTTCAAGGTCTACGTCGATGTAGCATCTGGGGCTGGGGGGCTTTAATCTTCATTTCCGATCTCTTGACTACAGAGCAGATTCTGTGTGTACCTCCTGAGGAGTCCCACTGATACACCTTTATGAAAGGTGCAGACATTGTAGTTTCATGCTGTGCTGGTAAGTGATATGCCAAAATGGCTCTGTGATGAAGTACAGATATGTCTGTGGGAAATTCTAAATTCAATAGATCTCTTCTATGCAGGACTTTTCAGAGCCTTTAATATTCATCTATTACTTTCCCAAAGGAGGATATATTATCTATTGACCCATTTTCCGTGGAATCTACTCAAGAACATTGGACTCCTTGGTTTTTCTAGAGGGAGGTGTGTTATTCTTCTGTTATTGTTCACTAAATGACTACTGGAAATATCTTCTCTTTTCAGATACCTGTTTCACTTGGAGGCAGAGTAACTCAGGCTTCTCATTTTACAATAAAAAGTGATCTTGACCCAAGAGACCGTGCAGTGTCTGCCGTGGTCTCCCAGTTCTTGCTGATCCTTTAGGATGAGTCAGCAGTGAACACTGAAGGAGTTTATTTCACTAAATGCTGTATGTTATAACCTCATCTACTAGAAGGATTCTCTTTTCTCTCTTGAATCTTAGTCTGAAAAGAGGTCAATTGTTTTTCCTGCTGAACACTCTCAATCATATTTGAATGTGAAAATAGTGTTAAATAGAGTAATTCACCGCACCCACCTCCACTTCTACTTATGGTATGCTAAGAGTTGTGCATCTTTAAGCTGATTTCATGAAAAGTGATTTCTGTCCCTGCGTTTGGAAATGCCTCGACAGACTATCCATGTCTTCCCTTCACCCTTCCCATTGGCAGCTCTGGGAGTCATGATGCAGACAGAGCACGGGCTTTGGTGCTAACCCAACTGGAGTTTGAACACCTGCTCTATTTCTTACTAACTTCATGAGTTTGGAGAAGATTTCACACAACTATTTCAGTATGTATATTTCTACATTTTAAAGGCATCTTGTAAACTTACAACTACTATGCAATTATCACACCTAAAAGTTAAAAATAATCTTGTAGTCAAATCTTGTATGTCAATCATTTTGAACGGGGAAAAAAAAAAGACAAAAAATAGGTAGTAGTTCAGGTTTGTTGCTGAGCCACTGTGGACTGATAAAATAATGGCTTGTGAGCCTGAACAATTTGAGGTCTTGACCTCCACCTCCATCCATGGATTAGAAGAGTCTGACAAGTTCTAAATCATAAAAAGGAAAGAGTGCAGTCTATGGAGGGGCCCCAGAGTATTTCTGAGCCGTGGTTTGCACTTGTCTGGCAAAGCCTGAAAGGTTCTGGGGACTTTTAGGGACATTTTTTGAGTTCTCCTGAGCTGCAATTTTTGACCCTCTCACCAATGTTAGTAATCACTGTATCATTGATAGAAGGTGATTTCTTCTATTTTAGAATCAATAGAGTCCACTGCAGTATGGATTTTAGACCCAAATGGGAGAATCCGTGTGTTTATGATATTATTATTCCTCCTAGGAACTAGCATCAAGGAAAAAGGGAAAATCTCCAAAACATGTCCTAAGTGTGCTATTGAGGACCAGTAAGTATCCCCAAGCAGCAGCATTTCCTATCAAAACGCGACAGAATTTTTTTTTTTTAAAGAAAAGTGCCAAGTTAATTAGCACCCTGTAGGACCTTGTTATAGCTCAGAACGGCTTTACATCTGCTGATAATTTAATCATTATGAACGTGACACAAGGAAATCGAGCTTCACGTTCCGTTACATAATGTAAATTGACGGCCAGTGAGTGCTGCTCAATAGCGTGATGTCATTAATAGGGTTGTTTCTTAAACTCATGACAAATATCAAGGTGTTTTCTCAGTAGGTTGAGACAATAGAATCAACACATGGGACAGTTTTGGGATGTGGATCTGTGTGGGCACATCTGTCACGCTTTTGGAAGTTGTGAGCTGCTGATGGAGACCAGGTGGGCACTGAGCTCTGAGGTCAAGAAGGTTTTAGAAGGACATCCCATAGGGCAGGATGAAGGGCTCTGCAGCCACTGCCCTCACGGGTTGTCTTTGGCTATTGACAGGGGGTGAGGGACGGGTCCTATTCTGCTCCAGAGGGCTTCTGGGATCCTTCTGGTCAGGAGAGAGAGAGAGAGAGAGAGAGAGAGAGAAGGATATGAATTCCCAGAGCTTGTTTACTTTAAATAGATTGGCTTTGCCCAGTCACCAAGATGCTGGGAGCCTTATCCACTGAAGACCTTTGCCATGGGGACACAATTCCAGGGGAGAGGAGGGCCCTCCACCAATCCTCTGCCAGACTTGAACCCAGACCTTTCTGACTGCAGGGCGTTTGCATCTTTGAACAGGCTTCCCGGCCTCTCAGTGGTTTGTTTACTGAACAACTTTGATTTCCTATTCAGCATGGGTTAGGAATGAGGTTATGAAAAAAAATGTCTTCTTTGGAGACTTTTTCCTGCATCAGTATTTTAAAGAAAACGTAAATACACAGTATTTTTGCTTGGCAAAATTCCTGCTCTCTACACAATGGATAATGCCGGCAACCCACGCTGTTTCAACAATGCACATGATCGGAGCTGTTTGCTGAAAACCATTGAGTGACCAATAAGGTTAACAGATTTTCCAGGTCTTCCCACTCTGCCCAGCCATCTTGTCCAGCCTGACGCCTCT